>JAEANM010000664.1:0-33392 GCA_017656035.1 Myanophis thanlyinensis
AGCTCCTAGGAGCTCCCGTAACTACCCGCGCGGCCGCATTCTGAACTAACTGCAGCCTCCGGACGCTCTTCAAGGGGAGCCCCATCTATAATGTTGGATGGGAACTCTAGCCTGCTTGTGGGTGGTGCAGTGGCTGCAACATTGGGGTTAGCTTGGATTTCAAAAGCTTACTGTGACCTAGTAGCTAATTGTTTTCTGAACAAATCTCTTGCACTTTCAATCTTGATATCTGTATTGTCTGAACAAGCATGTTTTATTTATGAAACTGGTCACACACTCTTCAATACAGGGAGCCCTCGACTTACCACCACAATTGAGCCCAAAATGTATGTTGTTAAGTGAGACATTTGTTAAGTGAGTTTTGCCCCATTTTACATCCCTTTTGACCCTACTTGCTAAGTTAATCATTGCAGTTGTTAAAGTAAAGCTGGCTTCCCCGTCGACTTTGCTTGTCAGATGGTAGCAAAAGCTGTGCACTTGACCCCAGGACACTGCAACTGTTATACATGTGAATCAGTTGCCAAGCATACAAATTTTGATCACATGATCACAGGGATGCTGCAATGGTTTTAAACGTGGAAAATGGTCACAAGTCACTTTTTTCAGTACTGTTGTAACTTTGAACAGTCACTAAACAGACTGTTGTAAGTTGAGGACTGCCTATACAGCTAAAGCACAGGACAAATGAAGCAAGTTAAAGTCTTGTGTCTCCTCATTCAGCCACGTTCTCTGTGAGATGGCTGTCCATTTCCCCACCATAGTGCTTCTTACAGATGAAATGCTAAGCCACTATCTCTTTGTCTGAGTATAATTCATCAGGTAGATTATTTTGGAATTTAAGTGCCACGATGAGCTTCTTGGAGGGAAATAGGGATGGATAGATAGAGAACAAAATAAACAAACCTTGCTCAGAAGAAAATATCAAGGTATTCATTAGCTATTGAAGCACAGCTCATTAGTTTTATGTTCATCCAGAAGAAAAAGAAAACAAATATTCTTTCAAGGGTCATTTTTATATTTCACCATTCTCTTTAAAATCATTTATTAATGTGCTTTGAGCAGGGCTCCTAGGTCCAACACTACGTGGCGAAGTGGGAGATATCCTCATTATTTATTTCAAGAATTTTGCAACTCAGTCCGTGAGCATTCACCCGCAGAGTGCCGTGTACAACAAATGGTCAGAAGGTAAACACCGCCATAACATTGTCTGAATATCCCGATCATTTCTGTCTTTGATAGATTTAAAAAATGGAGTTAAATTCTAAGTAAATGTGGGTAGGATTGTGCCTGTGGGCAACAACTGGCAAGGACAGAAGCAGAGACCTAAATGGCACTGAGTCCATTATTAAATAAGAGAAAGAGGTATAGAATTTGACTGTCACTAACTTATAGAATGGTTTGAAGCCTCAAGCACAATTGGGCCCTAAATTTCTGTTGCTAAGTGAAAGAGTTGTCAAGTGAATTTTGCCCCATTTTATGATCGTTCTTGCCAAAGTCGTTAAGTGAATGACTGCAGTTGTTAAGTTAGTGATAGTGAAGTTGTTAAGTGAATTTGGCATCCCCACTGACTTTGTTTGTCAGAAGGTTGCAAAAGGTGATCACATGATCCTGGGACATGCAACCGTCATGAATATGAACCAGTTGCCAAGCACCCAAAATATGATTATGCGACCATGTGGGATGCTGCAACAGTCGTAAGTGTGAAAAACATTCATAAGTTTTTTCAGTGACACTGTAACTTCGAACAGTCACTAAATGAACTGTTATAAGTCAAGGACTACTTGTGGATAGTTTTCTTCATTATTCAGGGGTTTGTTAATACTTGCAAAAAATGTAGCTTAGCAAGGCTGTATTCTTGAATTTTTTTTAAGGGGTGGTGGTTTGTGAGCCTTTTAGCATCAGTCTAGGTCAGGGTGGGCAATTATGGCTCCTATATGACTCGTGGACTTCAATTCCCAGAATTCCTGAGCCAGCCATTCTGGGAATTGAAGTCCACGAGTCATGAAGGAGACATAATTGCCTACCCCTGGTCTAGGTGAAGCCTATTATAGAAAAACTGGGGGTTCCAGTTCTCACTTATGAGAGGAAAAGCAACTTTGAGTTTCCCAGACCTAGATCTTTTCTTTCGATCCTCTTGCAACTCTGTTAGCTCTCCGTCAAGTTGTCTAATGGTATTTAAGTATGATCTTTGGAATGGGGGTGAAGAGATACTGCAACTGTGGGCTGCTGAGTCTTATCCTGCCATTCCCTAGACAGCATCTCTTTGCTCAGTCCACAAGCTCACTTCCACTTTCAGTCAGTTTTGCCTCATTTAAAAAAAAGTCAGGTTTGTTTCGCCATCTCACACACACAAAATCAAACAGAAATATTCAACATGTACTGTAAACATGGAAGGGGATGCCAACAACTTATTTCGTTTTTATATAAAGTGATTCAGGACACCAAGGAATTATATTTTTGCAGTCTCATTGACGAGCTGAAGGGAGGGCATTAAATCAGCCCAGAATATTTTATGTCTCTGTTGGGTTTGCAGGAGTGAGGATAATCCGGAGGCTTGACTATTAAATATTAATATGAAATAGTTTTAAACATTTAATGTTTATATTAATTATAAATATCTATCATTAAATATTTAGGATATTTCAATAAAATAAGATTATTTAAAATAGTTTGAAGGGTTTGATTAGTAGAAGTGGAGCCAAATGGAAGAGCTCTTGGACTCTGCACATATAGAACCCCTAAGTGTGTGTGGGGGGGGGGTATAGAAGAACTGAAATATGGATTAAGATCTGTTTTTTATCTCATATGCGGAGAACCAAAGAGAACCAATCTGTAGAAGGTCTGTAATAGAATTAGCAAGTGTGTGCATGCCCACTCCCATGCATATGCATTTATTTACAGTGGCATTGTTGGTAATGAATTAGTGGTGCGATGGCCTAGAAGTGGAGCTCTCACCTCACCATCAGGAGGCTGTCAATTCGATCCTAGGTAGAGGCAGATATTTCTCTCTCTGGGCACGATGAGAATATATCTGCTGAATATAACTCCGTATTGGCAACAGGAAGGGCATCCAGCAAGTAATCACTCAGCTTCATTCAGTTGCCCAGACTTCAACCTGCAAGGGATTATGGGATCATTAAAAGATGATGATGATGATGATGATGATGATGATTATGATTGTTGGTAATGAATCATGAAAACTCTTTCCTTTGTCATTGCAGGTTCTTCATACTCTGATGGAACGTCAGATATAGAAACACTGGATAATGCTGTGCCTCCAGGCCAGTCATTCAAATATGTGTGGAACATCACTGCAGAAACTGGGCCAAAAGAAGATGATCCTCCCTGTCTCACTTATGCCTACTACTCACATGTAAACATGGTGCGAGACTTTAATTCTGGTCTCATTGGTGCTTTGCTGATATGTAAAGAAGGTAACAAAATGTGTTAAAGAAGCTGCAGCCCGTTCAAGTATTAATCATTGCTGGGATTAATCTGCAATATGCTATCTTTCTGTTCATTTTTGTATTTCTGTCTGTTTAATGTTTATGTTTCATAGGAAGTTTTTTTTTTTTACAAAGATGGGGGCAGAATTATAAAGACTATTGCATAATTGGAAATTCTGCTACTTAGCTTTCAAAAGCTGACCTTGTATCCAAAGGTCTCTGTAATTAGAGATAGTAGGAAGAACCATATAAATGCATGGCAACAATGCTGATATGGAACCTAGGACCCACCTTCAGAATTAAGTGTGCAACTCACTTCACACAACTCATAAGAACGTAAACCTATTTAATCTTGAAAATGCTACCAGACTATTTCTGTGCTGCTGAAGAGGAGAGAATGGTTCTGAAAATATACATATTGTCTTTTTCAGGCCCCAAAACATGTAATTATATATTAAATTGTATAGACTATTGGAAAACTAATATGTTACTAGTTACTAATATGTTATTGCAAAATATGTGTTTGAATGAACTCTTCAGGGCCTATCTACTGTAAGACATTCTTAAAGCAGAAGTGAGATTTCACACATGCAATAGTCACAAAGGTTCAACAAAGGGTTTTACTTCATTAGGCAGACCCTTTACATTTTTCTATCTTGGTGGCCACGAAGCATGAGGATTTCTCATACTAAACAATTCATATTCATGCTGTTATGGCTAGCTGTTCCTTATTTGGCACTTGAAGTTTATGGCATCTACAACAGATAATACACTCTGCCCTTTAGTTCACTTGTGATTTTACTTTTGTGATTTTATAGTGAGGCAATGATCAGCTGATAATATGAATTTTTGAAACAAAATAATTAACCAAGTTAATAGAATTAGTAAATTCAATGTTCATCTTTCAGGTGTGATCATTATTTGTTTAAAGCATGACAGTTTGCTGGATTTTGTAATATAGTCTTGGGGGACTCTGGGACCAGAAATAAGGGGTGAGGGGCTCCTTGGTCTGCTAGCCAAGGTTGCCCACTCTGTAGTAGGTAATCTTGTAATAGGTAATCTCTGTAACCTTCCATTTATCTTTAATCTGTGTTGATCTTCAATTCCCTTAAGAATTACGTGGCATAGTGATAGGTTTCGTTGCACTAGAGACTTACAATTTAAAATAGATTTGCTATTCACGAAGTTATTGTAGTATTTGATAATTTATTCTATCTTATCAATGTCCCATTCTTTTCTTTTTAGGAAGCCTGAATGCAGATGGTACACAGAAACTCTTCAATAGAGAATATGTGCTGATGTTTGCTGTGTTTGATGAAAGCAAGAACTGGTACAAACAGCCCTCCCTCCAATACACAATTAATGGGTTTGCTAATGGAACATTGCCTAGTATGTCCTCTTCCATATTATTGATTAGAATGAAATTACAGTCACTTCTATGACAACTACAGCAGCTGTTCTTTTCTTCCAGATGTTCAGGCTTGTGCTTATGATCATATTAGTTGGCATTTGATAGGAATGAGTTCCACTCCTGAGATCTTCTCCGTTCACTTCAATGGACAAACCTTGGAACAAAACCATTACAAAGTGTCAACCATCAACCTTGTTGGAGGTGCCTCAGTAACAGCCAACATGTCAGTGAGCAAGACGGGAAAATGGCTAATATCTTCTCTGGTTGCAAAGCATCTACAAGGCAAGGTTATCTTTATTAGCAGACAAACTGTACAATTACAATTAAAAATTCATTCTCTTGTATAGGACTCATGCAAAATTATCATATTGCAGAGACAGTAGCATGAATGTGAGGTTCATTTTGCAAAATGATTCCAAAACAACAGGAATTGTAACATATTCTATATGGTCTATTTCTGCTCTAGGATGATGCTAGAAGGATAAAAATGAATAAATATAGAAAGACTAATCATGTTGACTATACTTACTTTGATTACTTTTTTCATCTTGGGTTTGCCTATCTCTTTTTCCTGGCTCCACCCAGTTTTTTGAAACCAGTTTCCAACCCTAAATTGTTAGACTTCCTGCTCTCTTTTAAACCCTCAGACAGGTTATTACACACACACACACACACATGAAAATGCTTATTTATTTTAAGCATTATTTTATTTATTTATGATCATTTTGATTGTACAAAATAAAATGTTAGTGACATTGAATGATGGCTTTTATTTATTTATTTATTTATTTATCAATCTATTTCTTTACGTTTAAGGCTACCCACTGTCCAAAAGACTTAGGGTGGCTAATAGAACATGACAACACCAAAAAAATATCAATAAAACACCATAGGAAGCAAATAATTCCCATAATATATAACTAAAACAGATTTACAAAACACACTAGCCCAGAGTTTGTTCTTCAGGGCATTCCTGACATTCAGATCTTGGGGTGTGTGTGTGTGTGTGATATATTCCATAAGGAGATGTGGCACTAGAGAAAACATGCTTGACCGATGGACTGTACATGAGTTGAGATAAAGGGAGTTAGAGTGCAACACATTAGAAGGTACAGATTAAGAGTGTCTGCTTTATCTTCTACATTTCCCCCCCATATCTCAAGAATAATTTATACCTATACCTGTTATAACATGATGCCTGTTTCATATGCAATTGGATACTTTTTTTGTGACCATACATCAGGTCTAACACAAAATTAAAATGTCAAAAGTAGTTTGGAATATAGTTCTGTAATTCCACATGTACCAACTTGTTTAAATGTATAAGAATTATGTATCATTCATAGATTTCTTTTTGTGGGATTATGAGAAATAAATAAATTCTTCATGCTTCATGGAAACATACATGGAAACATATAAAATGGGAAATATTTATGTTTAATCTGAACAGTCTGAAAGGCAACATGAAGAACAAGTAAATATGCGTGTACCATAACCGTTAATATATTTTATTATCCTTGTCCCATCTTAATTTAGCTGGGATGTATGGTTATCTAACCATCGAAGACTGTGGAAAGCCAGACACTTTATCAAGAAGGTTATCCTTTAAAGAACTGAGAATGATTAAGAACTGGAACTATTTCATTGCTGCAGAAGAAATCACCTGGGATTATGCTCCAGAAATTCCTAGCAGTGTTGACAGGTAAGTTGACTGAATGTGGTTAAATGGATGAAATGACACCATAAAAATTCATAGGATTTATCACAAACTGAGGCCTTATAGACCAGGGATCCCAAACCCAGGTCCATGATCTGGCACCAGGTCACAGCATGGCAGAAACTGGGCCATGCAAACAAGCAATATCCCATCCACAAGATACAGGCAACACACTAAACCAGTGTTTCTCAGCCTTGGCGACTTTAAGATGTTTGGACTTCAACTCCCAAAATTCCCCAGCCAGCTTTGGGAATTCTGGGAGTTGAAGTCCAAACATCTTAAAGTCACCAAGGTTGAGAAACACTGCACTAAACCATATTCCCTCTGGTCCACGGAAAAACCTCTCTCTATGGACCCAGTTCCCTTGTGCGCAAAAGGTTAGGGACCATTTCATTTAAGTGAAACTCACTCTCATCATGTTAAATTATAAAGTATGAACTTCTCTCTTGCTTCTTAATTCTATAAAATAAATGTTTATAGTTACACTATATGTAGAAGTTATTTCATATTACATCAAATTATATTTTAATTAATATTTCTATTTTCATACCATTATGCAGGGAAAACAAAATGGCAGAATGAAACAAAGTGGCTGAATGAAAAATTCACAGTACAAGTTCATTCACAGTACTTTCATAGTTCCATTCTCTTTCCAATAAATCATCATCTCATTAATTTCTTAAGTTTAGGAATTAAAATTTCTTTGTCACAAATATTTTCTAAAAGATCTTTGGGATTTTCAAGATATTATATTGTCACAGAAAGAATATCTTGCTTCTATTTCAGTTTTTAAAACCTTGTTCAATGGGAGGGGAGCAATTCTGAAAAGAAAAAAAGATATTTGAGGAAGATTAAAGCATCCTGTTCTTTAGCACTCTTTCATTTTTGTTCTGAAACTATTTTCCTTGTCCTGGATTAACTATCAAGTATGTCACTGGAAGGATTCAAATTTTCAAATATAGGAGGTGACAATTATTTTTGAGCTTGTTGACATAAATGTAAAAAAAAATCGCAAGAAACTGAAGATGAAGTTGATGCAGCCAATTAAAACAATAAATTTGGAATTCAGTACCTATCAAGCCTGTCAGGATGTCGGTGCAGCCAATTAAAACATAAAGTTGGAATTCAGTACCCATCAAGCCTGTCAGAATAGCCAAGGGTTATTGATAATAAGAGAAGTGTCTGGCCAGAGTCAGGAATGAAAGTGCTATCATCCAATAGCATTTAGAGGGTCTAAGGCTGTGATGGCGAACCTATGGCACGAGTGCCACAGGTGGCATGCAGAGCCATCTTGCTGGGCACACACGCTGTTGGCCAACTTACCTCTAGCTGAGCATTCACATGCAATTGCACATGCACACATGTGTGATTGCAGAGACCCAACTGGTCTTCAGGCCTCCGCTGTGCATGTGCGCAATTGCAGCAGGAAATCCAACTGGTCTTCAGAGCTCTCCTGCGCATACACATGTGATTACTCATGTGTGCGTGAATGCCTGTGTGCAGCACACGTGCATTGTGTATACAAAAGCGGTTGCACATGTAGCACATGTGGAGGAGCTGCACGCAAGTGTGGATGGCACGCAAAGTGTGTACTTTTCGGCACTCGGTAAGTAAAAGGTTCGCCATCACTGGTCTAAGGTCCATTACCTGATTCTGTATTTATTTGGACATCCATGTATAGAACATTTCTGGGAGTTTTTACTACATTGTACATATGCTAGTTGTCTATCATGTAGATTTCTAAAAACTGACATACTCACTCATGAAAGCTTCCTGGGTTTTGGTGGTATTTTTAATGTTTCTATATAAGAAATCTTACTAATGTCTTTTTTTTATTTTCTCAATTATAAAGAAGATATAAGGCTCAATATCTGGATAATTTTTCAAATTTTATTGGCAAGAAATACAAAAAGGCAGTTTTCAGGCAATATAAAGATAGCAGCTTCAGTAAACCGACTTATGCCATTTGGCCCAAAGAACGTGGAATTCTGGGTCCTGTTATCAGAGCTGAAGTCAGAGACACAATAAGTGTAAGTATTAATGAGCAAGTAGAAGGTAAGTGATTACAATCCCATTTTATTTCATTTACACACAGTAATAGGATTAGCTTTAAATATATTTTGCTTATTCAAAATACACACATACCGTAATCTTAACTGATATCAAGACAAAGCACATCACATTCAACTGCCAATGAAAAGTAAAGGAACTTGGATATGAATAAATGTTCATATTGATTTCTATGAAAATTTCTGTAATTTAAACCATGTGTCTCTCGTGGATTTCTACACTGACAGAATACTTTATTTAATAGCCTTTAGTTTATCCGTATTCATCAGTAGTTCAATATCTATTTATCCTGCATATGTGATTCATGTCTTATTCTTGGTAATAATAAACTCAAGTGAATGCGTTTCAGTATCTTCACGTCAAATGAAGTACAGGTGATCCTGGCTTAGTGACCACTTATTAGTAATTGTTTGAAGTTATGATACTGCTGAATTAATGGGCCTTAGGACCATCCTTGTAGTAGTGGCCATTGCAGTATCCCCATGGTCATGTGATTGCAATTCAGACACTTAGCAACCAGCTGACAGTTGTGATGATGCAGTATCCCAGGATCACATTATTTCCATTTGCGATCTCACTGTTGTTTTCCAATATGCAAAGTCAAAGGGCAAGCCAGCTGGAAGGTAATCCACACAATGTCACATTTAAGGATGGCAACTGGAATTACTTTGTAAGCCATCATGGTCATGTGACATTGCTCTTTACAACTTTGTTGCTTAGCAACAGAATTGCCAATCTCAATTACCATCATTAAGTGAGGATCATCTATCAGCTCAATGTGGTCACTCTGACAGCCAGTTTGGTCTAATGGTGAATGCACCAGGCTAGAAAGTGAGGGACTTTGAGTTTTAGACTCGCCATAGCCAGGAAAGCCAGCTGAGTGGCCTTGGGCCAGTTACTCTCTCTCAGCCCAACTTATCTCACAAGGTTGTTGTTGTGAGGAAAATAGGAGGAGGATGGTGTGCTAAATATCTTTGCTGCCTTGAGTTATTTGAAAAAATAAATAAACAAATAAATAAGCAATAAATAATCAATCAATCAATCAATCAATCTTGAGAAGATACATTAGACGTATTTTACACTAATGATATTTGGCACTATCTGTGGCAAAGTGAAGCCTGGATATTTATGTCACAGAAATGGTTGGATAGTGCTGTAAACTGCCTGTATAAAAAAATAACTGTCTAAATTAAAAGAAAGCAATGATATTTTTCAACATAATCTTATAAAATCTTCAAAGCTTCAGGACTAATGAGATATTAATGGCTATGGGGAGAGGAAAAGGTCCAAAAAATTTAAAGTTGAGCACGCTGTTTAGGTTATCATTTACATCTACGATTTATAATGGCTATACTGTATTACAAAAAAAAAGTAAGAGAGTCTTCGGAAGAAAAGGATATGCATCCTATTTTGAGTCAAGGCCTAAAATGCTATGGGCTTTCCTCTAAGAAATCAGCAGATAGCTGGATACAAAATTTAAGTTAATTTAATAAAATCAATATGAGTAATTCCATTTTTTTTAAAAAATATTTTTTTCTTTTTATCATGAACTATAATTCCTGCCAACTTAAGGAAGGGCTGTTAGAACAGCATAAAAGCTTTAGCAAGGACGGGAGAGCTTTGGATTATACACATACCTGTTTTAGGCACTGGAAATATACTGCAATTGTTCTTTTTATATAAAATGTAAAGTAATTTATCTCATTTAAGAACTTCCGGTATTAATTCTGCATCAATTTTCCCTAAACTGAAGCTCTTCAGGAGAAGCATATTCTGTATTCACATATAATATTGTCTATGCAATCATATTTGTTCAGACAAAACACTGTGAAAGAAAATGTCATATATAAAATCTACAATTGTTGATGCTTTAATTCCGTGCTGCTGAGTTTGTATTATATATTGAATTATGTATTTTTGCAATATAATTGACCATTACAAGCATCTTTGTATTTATAGTGAAAACCTAATTAAACAGGAAATGCTTTATACTTCATTTTGTGGCAATTTTACTTTATTTTCCTACAACTAAGCATATAAAAAAACCTAAGATCAGAGGTAGCATTCTTTTGGAAAGAAAGTTGTTGTATGCATGTATGTATATGTGTGTATGTATATGACACAAATATATATGTATATGTATGATTTTTATTTTAAAAACCTATTAATAGAACAAAGCATGATCCTAATAGATTTTTTTTTCTTGGTACTCTCCAGCCACTGGCTTTGCTATTTGATACCAACCAAAAGTACAAGAGCTCCTCTCTCTGGATGTAAAATAAATAACTTTGTAGAAGAACTGTGACATCATCAGGGTTTTTCTTTGAAACCATGGGTTTCACTGATGTTTAACGTGGTGCAACTTGATTCATCTTGGATTATATATTTTAATTATTCATAGAGAGATTTTTTTGTGGTATTTAATAGATCTGTACTCATGTCCAAAATAATTTGGAATGTGTAAGTGCAGTACCTGTCTATTATTCATTAAAGCTGCACAACTTTTTAGGAGCTTCAAAAGTCATATTAACTTTTTTTTAAGTTTGTGTGACAGTCTGAAAGAAAATCAGCTTGTTTAATAGGTACCAGATAGATATTTCACTCACAACAGGGCCAAAGCGTTTTTCCAAATCATTTTTTAAACCCTGTCTTTGTGTTCTGTTGTTATGCTGCATGCTTTTACTATATATTATATTGATAAATTGTTCTATTAGAAAATTGGGATGTATATAAAAAGAATGATAAATGCTAGTAAATTTTATATAAAAACCAGCAGTATTGTGATGCTAAATATATATTGGATTTCCATTTTAAACAGATTGTATTCAAAAATATGGCCACTCGACCTTACAGCATTTATGTGCATGGAGTTTCCGTTTCAAAAGATGCAGAAGGAGCTATTTATCCTTCAGATTCCAAAGGTTGGTTAGGAATTATTTCTACCTTCCTTCTCTGTTGTCCTCTGATTACTTGTGCGTCTTCCCAATTGGCTTCAGCAAAAGTTTGGTCTTATAGTCGGCTCCATTTTAAATAATAATAATAAAAAAGAAAATGGAAATCTATTTTAAGAGCTTTTCAATTAATTATAAACAATGTACTAAGAATCAGAAAGAGAGGTAGGATCATTCTGGTCAGCAGCCTCACCCATGCTCAAAGCAGGAATCCTTGTTCAACTATCTCGGGCAGACAGCTGTTCACCTACCCTCTACATGAATACATTATATGAGGGAACCTACCATCTGTTTTGTAGCTGGATCTAATTTTGAACTGTTTTTACTGGCATTTTAATGGAATGAGCACTGAGCTTCCAGTTGTCCTTACTAAGTAGACCAGTAGACAGGAAACATGACTAGATGAGCTAATTCGACTTTATTGTGAAACTATATTAACAGAATCTGGAAAATATGAAAATACAATTCCCTCCCCATCTCTTTTATAGCCAAGAAATGAAGAAGAGTGTCTTCTGAGCTTCTTGCCCCACCCACTGTCCACTTTAGGCTATGCTCTCTCTTATCCGACTGTTCCCTGGACCAGGGGTCCCCAACCTTTCGGACCTTAGGGACCACTAAATTCATAATTTTAAATCCCGTAGACCACTAATATGAATCCAGCATGCCACTCGCTGAAGCACCACTCGTTGAAGTGCCTGGACTCCCAGTGATGGGATGGGGGCTCTTCAGGCACTTAGCTTGGCCGCCTGTTTTTGCAACCTCCCTCCCTCTCCTTCCCTCTCTCTCTGTCTCTCTCTGACCTCTGCCCTAGACAGCATCTCTGGAGCCAAGGTCTTTCCCATATTCCATTACATCAATAGTGCAGTTCATTGGATGACTTTTGGCTAATACTTAACAGGGCTCATACACTATGCTAAGCCATGGTTCTCTTAATAATATTTTGCTAAAATATAATTGATTGGATAAACTTGGTTTGTAAATTGCAATGGATTCTAGTTTAGAATGAAATCATGAATCAAATCCCTACCCTATAGCTCAGCCTACTTCATAACTTTCATTGTGAAAATAAAGTGAGGGGTAATCCATTGTGCACAATATAAATGTAAAAAAGAAATAACATCCAGAGACATAAAAATAGAGATAGAAAACAAAATGATTAAGCAACTAAGCTGTTATGTAATAATCCAACGGGAGACAAAATAATAGCAAGATTCAAATTGTTTCATTCTTTGGTCTGCATAGAGTTTTACTTTACTTGCTTGTGGTAAAGAACTATAATCCTCCACTTGTTGTTGAACTACAACTGAAAACATGCTTCATTAAAATTTTCATTTTATAAAACAATCACATCATCTATCAGTTTCTCTATAGAAAATTGAGCAGCAACTAGAGATTTTCAGTTCCTTACCCATGTTTTACATGATCATTTTTGCCTTTATGTTTTAGAGAATATAACTCAGGGCAAAGCAGTTCAACCAGGAGAAGTCTACACATATAAATGGATTGTGCTTGATACAGATGAACCCACAGCAAAGGATTCTCAGTGCATTACTAAGTTATATCATAGTGCTGTGGATATGACAAGAGATATTGCCTCAGGACTGATTGGGCCACTTCTGGTTTGTAAACGCAAGGCCCTCGACAGCAAGGGAGTGCAGGTACTGTCAACTACTTCAAGTTGAGGGAGCAGAATGATTGACACAACTTACTTAGGTTCAGAGGCAGTATGGCTCTACAGTGACTATTTACTGGGGAACTCCAGGGTTGGAATTGCTTCTGTCTTCCTTTTCAATGTGGGCTTTCAATATGAATTGTCAGGTTCCTTGTAAATGTTTAAATTTAAAAGATAAAGGTAAAATATGGCATGCATAATGGGATATCCCACTCCCGCACAAAAAACCTGGGTGAAGAGCTAGGTCTTTATGGCCCTTCTAAACAACAGCAGAATAAGGTGCCACCTGGATTTTAGGGGGAATCTTATTCCAAGGGGCAGGCACTACTACAGAGAAGGTGTGGTTTCCAGGTCCTGATAAAATACATTGCTTAACTGTAATTGAAGGAATCTTATCACCAAGAGATAATTGCTAATACAAACTTTTACACTATTAGTCATGCTGTGAATCTTCCTCCAACAGCATTGTGGGGAGTCTCTTCTAGTGCTTGATCTCCTAGAGCAGTGGTGGCGAACCTTTTATTTACCACATGCTGAAAAGTACGCACTTTGCGCATGCCATCCGCACTTGTGTGAGGTTCCTCCACATGTGCTACATGTGCAACCGCATCATCTGTGCATGCATGCAGGTTTTACACATGCAATGCACGCATGCTGCATGCAGGCACTCATACAGACATAAGCAATTACATGTGCATGCACAGGAGAGCTCCAAAGACTAGTTGGATTTCCTGCTGCAATCACGCACAGGCACAGCGGAGGCCCAAAGATCATCTGGGTCTCTGCAATTGCACATGCGTGTATCCGCAATCGCATGGGCATGCTCAGCTGGATGTAAGTTGGCTGACAGCTTGTGTGCTCAGCAAGATGGCTCTGCATGCCACCTGTGGCACCCGTGCCGTAGGTTTGCCATTGCAGTCCTAGAGCTTCTTATTAAACCACGGTGCACCCCAGGATCAGTACACCAGGTATTACTGGTGTGATATGAACCAAGGCTCCAAGCCACCTGCCCATTCCCTGCAGCCATGTAGGCCTCAGCTGTACTACCTACCAGATGCTCAGAAAAAAGCCCCAAGCTTTCTCTGAAACCCCACTGGATCTATAAATCCCCATGGGTGGGCCGATTAACTGGGCCTTGACTCTCTGCAACTAGGGAGCAATCTGTCATGACAATGGACTGTTGTTGATGTCCTCCATTGCCAGATCACATCTCAACTGCACTGAGAGAGAAAAAAACAGATATAACACGTGGCATCTAATATGGTTGGGCTATTGATAATTTGAGGCAAGTCCATAGTTGACATAGAGGCCATGAATTCCTGACCTGCCCTTGATTCAGTACCACCAGATGGCATATTGAAGTTGCTATGCACCAACAGCCTTGGGAACCGTATTGCCAACCCAGCAATGGAATCCACTAGCTGATGCAGGAATGCTGTGGGCAACAGGGAAAGCAGTACTCCAGCAGCACTCTGAGGTGTTCAATTAAACCCAAATTAGGTTTCATATAATCTGTTACTTCAAACGCAATCTGAACAATCTGCCTTGAGCAAAAAAGAGCCTTGCATTTAATATGATTCAGCATTAAAAAGAGATAGATAATAATACCCAGGGTACCTCTGTATACAAATAATTATTCTATTTATCCATTTCTAAAGAGTCCCCATTTGTTGGTCATTCCAGATCTATTTCATTTGAATGGTATACATTATATACTGCTGCTTTTTAAAACAAGGAAATGCTTGTCAAATGCCATATCATTCTATTAGTTGAACTAGATCTATTTTCTGCCTATCACTGTGCAGAAAAAAGCTGATGTGGAACAACATGCCGTATTTGCAGTGTTTGATGAAAACAAGAGCTGGTACTTGGAAGACAATATCAAGGAATACTGCCGCAATTCCTCCACTGTTAAGAAAGATGACCCTAAATTTTACAAGTCCAATGTTATGTACAGTAAGTAGAAAGCTCAGTCACTGTTTTGTTCTGTGCTACCTCAACATCATTAAAATTAAATGAATAATAAAAGTAAAAAATAAATATTGAAAATATGCTATTTTTACAATACTAATTTTATGTCTTTAATTCTAAAGACATTTAACTTGGAGCAGGTTCTATTTAATTATTGAAAACTATTGTTTTTTGAATAGCTATTTTTAAGATTGCACTCCTAATTGTACTTTAAATTTTATTTTAGCACTCAACGGCTATGCATCAGATAGAACAGATATTTTGGGGTTTCGTCAGTCTGAAATTGTTGAATGGCACCTCACCAGCGTAGGTACAATGGATGATATTATTCCAGTACATCTTTCTGGTCACACCTTTTTATCCAAGGGAAAACATCAAGATATTTTAAATCTTTTTCCCATGAGTGGTGAATCAGCTACTGTAACCATGGATAATCTAGGTAAACAACATTAGCTCTGTGTTTGATTATTTCTTTTCAGACTATATAGATCAGGGGTGTCACACTCACGTTATCACAGCATCATCACGTCATGTATTGGGACTTTTTCCCCCCTCGCTAAACTGAGCAGGGGCAGGGGCAGGGGCAGGGCCAGCACGTGATGCATCTGGGCCATGGGCCGCGACTTTGACAGCCCTGGTATAACTGAGCTCTCACAATAGCTTCCCATATTATTAAAAACATTATAAGTTTGTTGCATAGAAAATCACAAATTTCATTAAATAACATAAAAATATTGAAGAGAATTAAAATAAAACTAGCATGGATTAAAATAAATAAGCATTGTCAAATTATAGGTGAAATCTAAATTGGCACCAAGAGCCTTTCTGATTATGAATCTGCAAAAATCCAATTTATATAAGTGACAGGTTATTCATTTGTTATTATATTCTCTCAATTCCCTCAGATTTTATTTTCAATAATTACAAAAGCAACTCTGCTTTCTTTTCTTTCTTTTTTTTAAACTTTGTCTATGTGTTTATACAGTGTAAATTCTTCTCGGTTCCATTTTATGGGAGCTTGCAAATATCTATTGACAATAACATTTAATCTAATAATTTGAAGAAAAGGCATTTTAAAAACATAACATTTCCAAAGCTCTGAAGGACTTGAATTTATATCTTTCAAGTCTTCTCCTAAGTTGTAACTAGGGGAAAGGAGGCAAAGGGAGGGGGCGACCTCAGATACCTGATCTATTACGGAGAAGGTAGAATTAGTTATTTATATTAAATATATTTTACACAAGATGATCAATTGAGATGCTGTAGACAATATGGTAATTTGGGTCTGAACCTTGTATATGCTATCATAGTAGCACTCTGAATCAAACCTGAGAAATGGTCAGGAGCCAGTGCAAGTGTTTCAACATGGTGCTTTGTGTCATTTATCTCCTGTATTGCTGAATTCCAAGCCAGTAGTGTTTCCAGACCCCCCCTCACAAAGAATTTATTTCATAATCCAACCTTGAGGTTATCAGCGCATGTATCAATGATGCCAGATCATTCTCCATGAATGACATGCCTGGTTTATCAACTGAAACATACAACTTACCATGTGTATTCTGGTTTTACAACATCACTGTTCATTCAGGAATAATGCCCACGTTGTGAATATGAACCTTAAGATTCAGATTCTGAATCTGCCCAGATTATATACAACAGCAAAGTTCCAAAGTCTAGCTCCTGGAATCAACAATTGCTTCATGTTCAGTTTTAAGTCTGTTCTTAGTAAGTCCTTTATCTCCAAGAGATGCAGTTCTGAAGACATCCAACTTTGAGCTTCAAGAAAAGGAGAAGGGTAGTAGGTTATTCTGCAAAATAATAATTAGTTTCATACAATGTAATGTCTAACTATAGAGTTTATAGCTTTCTTCAAAATAAAACAGTAGTAAAGCTTTAAAGGAAAAGAAAAATCAGAGCTAGATGCAGTTCTGAAGCCCCATCTTGCGTATTGCTGTCTTTAAGGTGGTAATGGATATAATATGTTTGTGACTGTTGTTATGTTTATAGCAGTGGTGAAATTCAATTTTTTTTACTACTGGTTTTGTGGGCGTGGACACAGGATTAAACCTCACCAAGCACAGAATTAAACTTCACCAAAGTTACAATGTAATAAGGGGAGAGGCAGTTTCTGTGAGCAAGGCAATAAAGATTAGGCTAGAAACAATTGCCTTATTTACAGGATTAAGCCTGTAAAGTTAATCTTTACAGGATTAACCCTGCAAAGTGGGAAAAAAACAAAAGGAGATTTCTTCTAATAGAACTGGTGTGAACTGGCTAAATTTCACCTCTCGTTTATAGCTCTATTTTTTTTTTGTATGTGTTATATTGCCATATGGCATATTAGATAGCCCTTCCTATCCTAGTATCCTCTAGTTATTCTGGACTTGTCTCACAATTCCTAGTCAATTTGGCTTTACCATACTGATTTAGTCTGTACTAACATTGTTAATGGATTGCAGAACTAACATCAGTAATCAGGTATAAGCAAACTATGAAACTCAAATGATCTATCTAATATGAATTATTTTACATTTGTAGGAACCTGGCTTCTGTCATCATGGGGCTCCCGTGAGATGAGCAATGGCATGAGACTGAGATTTTTGGATGCCAATTATGACGATGAAGATGATGGAGATGAAAAAGAGGAAGAAGATAATGATGACATTGCTGCCAAGATTGTCAGTTTTGGCTCTTCAGAAGTAAAAGAAAAGAAAGAAAAGGATCTCAGAAGTGTAGTAGCAGACACAGAAACAGATGACATAGCAAAAGAATTGGGATTATTCAGCAATGAACAGGTAGAGGATGAAGAACAACTTATGATAGCTTCAATGCTTGGACTTCGATCATTTAATGGGTCAGTTGCTGAAGAAGAAGAATTGAATCTCACAGCTCTAGCTATACAAGAAGATGCCTATACTTCTGGTGATGTATCTTTAAACTCTCATCTAGTGTTGATAAACAGCAGCAATGCTATGCATGGTAATGAAGAATTGGGAACTCAAAATAACTCTTATGTAACTACATCTGAGACCATCTATGCTAATAATACCACTTCAGCAGGAGAAATTTTAATTTCAAATATCACTGCAGTGATTGGCATTTTGCTATCTAAGAAAAGCCAAAACAAAGAGAATATTACTCAGATTTCAGATAGCTACAAGCAAATGCTTGCTGCTGAATATTTAAAAACAGATAGAGGACTCCAGAGCAAAGATTTAGATGATGTAATGTCCCTTGAAATAATCTCTTCCATGAAGGAACAAGAAGAAAATATATTTGAAAAAGATGTTTGGGATAAAAAGAGAGAAAGACAAGGTCTGACAGAGGCAACTTTGCATGCTCTTAAAGAGATGTATGCTCTACTCCTTCATGTACAACAAAAGAGAAATCTTTCTGCTTTCAACATCACAAGTGAGGACATGAAATTCCTTTTTAGTATAGAAAATGACTCTACCTTAAATAACTCAAAAGCCAATTACGATTCATATGATTATGATTATGAATATAAAGAAGAAGCAGCAACAGCAGCAGCAAATGTTGAGTTTTCCAAAGTTGTAACAAATATAACTTCAGTTGATAAAGAAACAGTGGAAAACAATGAATCTGAGCCAAACCTTATTTCTTTACCTTCTATAATGCCACAATCTGAAAATTTGACTTCAAATGCCACATTAGATAATTTTGTTTCTACAAATATTTCAAAGACTACGAAGACTTGGAAAAGTAGATCTCACCAGAGACAGAAATGCCTCCCTAAAAACACAGCTATGGAATGGAATGTTGTCCACAGGAAAGAAAATTACAATATATTAGCAGATATCACTAATGGTGTTGACAATAAACTCCAGAACAGCAGCAGAAATGCCTCATTTTATCAAGAAAATGCCACGTTCCCTGGCAAAAGAAAAGAGAAAACAGATAACTCTAATGGTCAACTTGAGTTGGGTCAACCAGGAATTAACAATAAACATGATGCCCAGAAAGATGAGAACTGCACTATCAATGTATTTCAACCTTTTTTAAAAGTCCAACGAAAGAAAAAAAAGCCAAATGTTTTAACTCCAAGGACTTCCAAGCCTCTAGAATTACCTGGAAATCTCAACAATTCCCAACTTTTCAATAAACCCAACCACACAAAGTTATTAAATGAGGCCAAATTGATGCAAACACAGGACAAGTCAATTGTTACATTAGGTCTTCCAGTGGAAGATGGTGACTATCAGGAATTTGACATAGATAATATAGGCAAAGATGAGAGTAGCAGTGGTTCATTTGAATATGCGTTAATGTATTATGATGATCCATATACCACAGATTCCCGATTTGACAGTAATAATGCACGTAATCCTGACGACATAGCTGGACGCTACCTACGTACTATCAACAGAGGGACTTTAAGGAGGTACTATATTGCAGCAGAAGAAGTTTTGTGGGACTACTCACCATTCAGAAAAAGGTTTGATTGAATTATTTATTTTTAATTATTTGTCAATTTCATATTGCTGATTTAACAATGACATACTAAGATGTTAAAGAATCTCAGCCATGAATGAGTGTAATTTATTATAATGAAATGCTATTAAAACTTGAGCCACATATGAAGAACTGGATTGTTCAGATATCACAGAAAGACAACAAATTTAAAACTATGAAATCTAATCTGGATTCCAAGTTCCTTTTCTACACCATTCATGCCAAAGCCTTTAGGTTCATGATGTCATCTAAATCCAGCACAAACCTCATTTTAATTTATAAAAAAAATTGTAATTGAGGTTTATTGTAGATTGAAAATTCTTTTTTCTGTAAACTCAAAATAGTTTTACCTAACTATTTACTTTAAAATTGCTATTATGGTAGTGCATATGTTTTAACTGAAGGATTTGTTATGTTATGAAAGTATACCCTTTTTTGGGTATTGCTTTTTTTGGAATTTTGAATACATTATGGTTGAGTTAGAAATTATCTGTTCAGCAATAAAACACAAATGACATGGGAACACACTAGAGCTAATTCTGAAGAAGCCCCAAACCCCGATATGTAAGAATCACAACAGTGTTTCATGAATCCAGGCATTACAATTTATAAACTATTGTTGTATGATCCCAGCCAGAAGCTTTTTTAGAAAACAGAAGAATCTGAACTGGAAAGCAGGAAAAGAATGGAAAAAGATAAATATGTTTAAAATGAAGAAAATATTAAGAAAAAAAGGTATATTTTCATATACAGGTCTTGTTAGACTTGTTTAAGAAAACAAGAAATTGCTAAGAGGCAGCCACAAACATTATTATATCCAATTTCTCTGGTAGTTTTGTGCTCATACCCAAGTACAGCCACAAGTTACATCAAGGAGGGAAAAAAAACATTATAGCAGCTGCATGACAGTGGCTATACATTGCAAAGTCAGGAATGGAATGGAATTAACAAATGACCAGGCTCAAAGTATCCTACTTCAAACACATTACAGAAAGACTTAGTTCTTGGGAGAAGATTCTAAGACTCTAATGCTGGGAAATGTGAAAAAGAAAGTAAAAATTACGACAAGGTAGATGTTCTCTTATATTGGTGATTGGTGCACTTTTGGAAGATCTCATGGAGAAAATTTATGTGGTCATGAGAATCAACACCAACTCAATGACATACTGGTAATTAATCAATAATTAGTCAGTCAGGTGATCTCCAAATAGGAGTACAGATCTGATAAAAGAGTATGAAACCTCCTATCAGTGAGGTAATATCGTGGTTTGGAGCTTTCTGGAAGAAGAAAAATAAGATTTTCTCCATGAGTGTGGAATATTACATTACATTTAATACCATTACCCAGAACTTGCTTTCATTTCCTTGTGCCTGAAGGAAAAACTATGCACCGATCAAAGGAGAGTTATGGCTTACTCACCTATCAGGGCTTGTTCTTTTGCCAGAGTAATGGTTGGTTGGACTGAGAACCAGGTAAGAATAATAGTGAAGCAAATTTCAGATAAAAATTAAAGGAACCTTTCAATTAGTTGTTTAATAATGAATAGATTGCTTTAAGAGATAAGATTTTGTTTTGTTTTGGAGTTATTTAAGATGTTATTTAAAATAACTTTAAGACTTCTATTAAGAGTTATATTAGGTTTTGACGTGATGTCATACTGACAAGATTCTTGTTAATGGGCAGGACATTGATTTAGATTAACTCCAAAAGCACCTTAGACTCTAACTAATATGTTTTCAGATAGTACTAGATATGAAGATATGTTGCACAGTTACAAAGGAATTTACCTGTCAAACACAGTGGGTCAAAATTTTCACATAAGCATGATACGATTGCACTCTAAATAAGTCAGTCAATTGTGTAGATCTATTTTTAGTTCATGTTCTGAAAATAAAGGTGTTAGATATTACTCATTTTTATGTAAGTTTGATAAGTGTTTATTAACTTCTAGCATTAAGAAAAAGAAAAAATAAATATCAATTCAATGTTTTCTTGATTAAACATTCACAATTAAGAGAAAAGATATTGTCTCTAGCTGGGATTCATTTTTATGTTTATCAAAGAGGAGCCCCCTTGGTTAGTCAAGGAACTAAAATCTGTACAGCTGCTTATATCACGCAAAGTGAATCTGAGTGTCATATAAAACAGCAGAAAAAACAATATATAAAAAATAAAAATCCACATTAAAAGATAAATATTAGAAAAATAAACATACAAACCGTAGGCAAAGAAAAGATAGGCGTAGTCACTTCAACAATAGAACCATCTGAGCATGTCACCGACAATGGACCGGATTATAATGTCTTGCAATTGGCTGGAGGTTCATACAACTAACTATAATTCCTAATCTGTGTTTTATAAATTATAATGGCTGGGTTCAGATAATACATTAAGATAAAACTATAATAATATTAATAATAGGTAACCAAAAATAAAAATGCCAAATCCAGTCTAAACATCTGACTGACTGTGCGACCAACTGTAATAATAATAATATAGGTCTGCCCATTTCAGACCCTAGGGAAGTATATGATAGGTGGACAAAAATCTCAAGTACTTGATGTATAGTACATGCAATTTTTTAAAAAAATTCAGTTTTTTTCCTCCCCATATCCTTAGTACAGTGAGAAGTCGCCCATCCAGGTCCACATTCAAAAAAGCTATTTTCCGAAGTTATCTTGATGATACTTTCCAGACACCCAGCCCTGGAGGAGAATATGAAAAACATCTTGGTATACTGGGTCCTATCATTAGGGCTGAGGTAGATGATGTAATCCAAGTAAGTCTATGTTACAATATTTTAATAAAAGTACTTTGGATTTTTAACAACATTAAACATGAAAAATATTTGAACCACAATAAATAAAATCAAATTCAGATTTTAAAAAAACTGTTTCAAATGTTGTGTCTTACAACTATACGTTACGTAATTAAATTGTTTATACAAAGGATGTAACAAACATTTACCATGGGCAGTACTGGAATCAGATTGGTGGTTTTCACATTATTTGGGATGAGCACCAACAGAAATAGGGTCAACTAAAATACTGGAAACACATCTTAAAATGTAAGAAGCTGGGGATCTTAGCTTCTTTTCTCTTTTTCACAGAACCATTCTGTTACAGGAATTCTGAGCTTTCCTCAGACTGCTTTTTCTTTGAGGCACTTTGAAGTTTGTATGAACCAGTGCTCAAGCTCAGTTCCACATCCTCAATTCGGGAAGTCTTGGGGAAGGAGAAGGGAAGAAAAGCACTCGCTAGAGTGCAATGGACATTTTAGATGTAAAAAAGGAAGAACTGCCAGAACAGGCTCTCAGAGGCCTGCAAAATTGTATCAGCATATTTTATACAATCTGGATGCATCTATCTAGCAAAATAGAAAATAATAAATTAGAGCTATTCTAATTTATTTTATTCATATGACATTTACGATATTTAAATATTGTTTATTTAAATGTTTAAATATTTAAGATATTATATTCTCTTTCTCTCTCATTCCCACCAGGTTATGTCACAAAACTTCAATTTTGGGGGTACTTTTGCAAATCTTGCATTCCTTGAGCTAATCTCTCTCTCTCTCTCTCTCTCTCTCTCTCTCCTCATGTAGCTCTTACTACAGAGGTTCAACAATTCAATTGACTACTATTGTATATGGTGATATAGAAGTACAATATAATCTCAGATATTTTTAGTACCACCTGAATAAGACTCTGAGTCAATCTTGCGCAGTCCTTGGTTAACAACAGTAATTCGGGCTGGGTCATAAAATGTGATATTATATGACTCTCAGTTTAGTGGATGCAGTTCTGGCAATCCGTGGTTGTGTCACTAAGCAAATCCTACACTGTCAATTAGGAGCACGTGATCACTGCTTGCAACCTTGTTCCAGTTTCCCACTAACTTTGTTTGTTGGAAGCTGGCATGGAAGGTTGCAAATGGTAATTGCAAGCCAGTTGCCTATCAGTGATGTATTATGATCATGTGATTGTGGGGATGCTATGATGGCTCATACTAGAAGGACTACCCTGTATGTTTGAATGCTGGCTGAATGAGTGGTCCTTATATGAGGACTACCTGTATAGAATATTTTTGTATATAGAGAGATCCAATGAAATTAATAATGTATATGCAAGTATATCAGTGTATGAGAGTTCATAGATTGAGACATCGCAACAAATCAGCCAATGAGAGCTGATTGGTGATTGAAACACCCTGGAGCCTGGGCATGGCTTAGCTCTGCAGCTCTCAGTTTGTGCTTCAGAGTTTGTGATCATGGTGCAGACAACAGATTTCCTGATGCTTTGCCAACAATGGTGGTAAAATTTTCAAAGGCAAGGTGGTCCTATTGTGTACATCACAGACAGTTGAGCAGGAACTTATTGGGCTCCTGCTATTATAGCAAGATATCCTGACTTCTGATGGCTGTTTAGCCAAGCTGGTTTTGGACAAGTGCAGGTTCGTAAGGGTTGGTCTCTAATCAGTGGTGAAATTCAGCCGGATCGCACCACATCGCCTGAACCGGTAGTGGCAATTTGAAATTGGCTCCACCCACCCACTCCTGCCCTTATCCTTCCTTATACGAGCTTTGTTTTTTTCTTACTTACCTGAATCAGCTGTTTGGTGCATCTACAGAGCCTTCCTGATGATCCCTGCTGCCTCTGATGCCTCTAAAAGTGGTTTAAAGAGCTGCACTGCAGCGCATTTGGCGCACATGCGTGAGCACCGAACCAGTAGCAAAACCAGTCGGATTCCACCCCTGTGTCTGATTGTTTATGCTCTATCCCAATTGGTTACTTTGATATTATTGTTCCTGATTGGATCTTTGTTTATCCTGATTGGTCATTCTGAGCAAGCACTCCCAAAATAATAAAAGTAAAATAAAATAAAAAAGAAATATATTTTGTACAATGACATTTAATAAAATAATTTATTTGCAGCTTCAAGATATGACATGGCACTTTGAAACACTCTACTACAATCTGTGGCAGAAATTTAGGCTACAAAACTGCAAACGGTTGAAACTCTTCTGTGCATCATTTTTTAAAAAATCTCTGTATTAATCACTGACTGTTCAACTCTCTAGGTTCAGTTCAGAAATTTGGCATCTAGACCATACTCACTTCATGCTCATGGCCTTCTTTATGAGAAATCTTCTGAAGGCAGAAGCTATGATGACCAGTCTCCTGAATTTTTCAAAAAGGATGATGCAATCATGCCAAACGGCACATACACATATGTCTGGCAAGTCACCAAACGGTCAGGACCAATAGGCAATGAAAAATGTAAATCATGGGCCTATTACTCTGGTGTAAATCCGGTAAGATAAATGTCATAGAATATTTTTTTAAAAGAAAATTTAATAATCGTATAATACATTTTCTTTAACCTTAAAGAAGAATATATATTTATGTATCTTCTAGCATATGCATTCCTCTTATTAGCTTTATCTTAGATTTGCAATTCCTTTCATGAAAAAGAATGTTTTCTGTTTAGATCTTGTTTTTTTACAGTTTTGTTTGTAGGATCATGAATTGTGGTTTTGTATTCTTTTCCCTAGATTTTGACTATTTTTTGGGTAGGCCAAATAGTTTTGAAAATTCTAATGAAGGAGAAATGGAATCAAATTTCATCAGCATTTAGTAGCTATATTAATAACATTTTTTCAATCAATCTCTTTTACTCCATATATTTTTTGCACAGAAATATTGATTGAATAGCCATGTTTATTTCTCTTTAAGATTAAATATGTGTATTTTTATTTGTATTGCCAAATAATTATTTTTCATACTGGTTTTGGGTTGATTATTTTTATCTTTAATTATATGCTATTACTAAATGTTCATTTTAGTAATATTACTAAATATTATTAGTGTTCATTTTTGTGTTGCTTTTTTAACTTGAAAAATTACATCACATTAAAAATATATTTTGCAGGATAAAGATATTAACTCTGGCTTGATTGGAGCTATTTTGATCTGCCAGAAAGGCATGATTGACGAGTACAACAGGCCAATAGACATAAGGGAATTTGTCCTGTTTTTTATGGTCTTTGATGAGGAGAGAAGCTGGTACTTTGTAAAATCTGACAAAAGGACTCGTGCAGAGAAACTTATAGGAGTCCAATCTCGCTACACATTTCCTGGTAGAAATATTTTTATTTCTCTTGTATAAGATTTCCACTTACAATAAATCATTTTCATTGTAATGGCAACATAGTACTCAATGTTATCTTTATGTATATAGCAATAGCAATAGCACTTATATACTGCTTCCTAGTGCTTTACAGCCCTCTCTAAGCAGTTTACAAGGTCAGCATATTGCCCCCAACAATATAGGTCCTCATTTTACTGATCTCAGAAGGATGGAAGGCTGAGTCAACCTTGAACCAATCAGGATCAAACTCCTGACAGTGGAATGCAGAGTTAGCCTGCAATACTGTATTCTAACCGCTGCATCACCACAGTTCTTAAGAATAGAAGAATTACATTTATATTTTTTAAATATTTTCCTTATCCTAATAATAGTATAGACCTGTATTTATCCATTGTTAAAAACAATCAGCTCAATTGTTAACTGATTGCTTGTGTTAATATCAAATCTATTACATCTTACTTTCTCTTCCAGTCTTTTATCCTAAATGAAACAACTTTATATACGTATTTTTTACACAACAATATGCAGATAAGATTCTTTTGCACTTCCTAGATTCTATCATTATCCTTGTTCTCTCTTTAAATAAAATTTCACAGATAATATTTGATGAGAAGCACAAAAAAACATATCTTTGATTCCTAAAGATGACTTTGGCTGAGTCCTATAGGGTAGATAAGGAGGATGGGAACAGAAGGAGGGATTGCTATGAATGGTGCCTTGAACTCCTATAGCATTAATGATCATGTCAGAAGCACTGAAGCACGTCTGGGTTGAAAGGATTATGTGGTGACATCACCATTGGGGATACCAACTTGGGGGCTTCCTTCATATTCTTGGCAGGAGCTAGAGTGAAAGACAGGAGGAGCTCAGCTTCATCCCACAACAACACTTAGTCTTAAAACGCAGGCTTGCTAACCTCCTGCCCAGCGTCCTAAACACCTGAGCCACTGTGCTCCATTAACTCCTATATAAAAGGTGGAATCCAACTAATAATAAAGTTCTCAAATATTATGTTAAGAGTTTTGTGACTGAGATTTTCAGTGCAATTTTTTTATTAACACGACTATATTAGTATAACATTTTTATTTGATAGGTAATTATATCAAAGCATGGAAGATCTATTTTACTCTGATAACAATCTGTTGAGGTATGTTGGGCTGCCAAAATGACTGGCTCAAAGCTTTCACAACGGAGTGAGTGGGTGTACTAGAATCTGGGTCTTCCTACTTTTAATCCACCATTTTATTGACTGTAGCACAAACAGCTGTGGAGCTATTCAAGTCTAAATTGTTTTGCTCAATTATTTTCTCTCCCTTTCTATGGCTACAGCACAATTCTAAAATAACAGAATAACAGAATTCAAATTCTGTTATTCACTGCCTTTGAGGCAGTGGTGGAATTCAAATTTTTTTACTACCAGTTCTGTGGGTGTGGCTTGGTGGGCATGGCTGGGGGATCATGTGACTGGGTGGGCAGTTTCTGTAAGCAGGGCAATAAAGATTCGGCTAGAAACAACACCAGAATGTTTTTTTCCTGCCTTCCTTACGGGATTAACCCTGTAAAATGGAAAAAAACAAAAGGAGATTTCTTCTAACAACTGGTTCGCCGAACTGCTAGAAAATTTACTACTGGCTCTAGCGAACCTGCTCAGACCTGCTGAATTTCACCTCTGCTTTGAGGGCTTCTAATCTTACCTCCTGCTCAAGCAGGAAAAATCAGTCAAAATCATGATTCTCACAACTGATTTTTCAAGAAGCAGCTTTGTATAATTTACTTTGATAAAATACATATTTAAACTATAAATCTACTGAACTTTCATTAGAATTTCCAAATTTAGCTATATCATAATCTTTAGAAACTTAGAAGGTGGCTCCAAGTAACTACAAAAAATGCAAGGTGAATTTGTAATTCATCTTTCTGGTATTACAGTGCCTAAATTTATTTAATCTGGCTTATTTTTTAATGATTTTTGTTGTATTTTATTAAAACCAATCCATGCTGGCCATTTGTAAATGAAGCAGTTACAAAATAAGTATTTTTTCCATCTTTCCTCGCACTTCTTCTTCTTCTTTCGGCTATTCCCGTTAGGGGTTGCCATCTTTCCTTGCACTACTATACTTAAAAGCAGTTGAAACTTAATGAGAACTAGGAGAAAGAAATAGGTTTTCCCCCAAATTCTCACAATGCAAATCTAATGTCTGCTATATTAAATTGAACGGCAATGCTTTTTGTTTAATCAGGTCATATTTTTATTTTTAGCAATTAATGGGATCCCCTATCAGCTGCAAGGCTTGAAGATGTACAAAGATGAGAATGTCTACTGGCATTTGCTGAATATGGGTGGGACCAAAGACATCCATGTTGTTCATTTTCATGGTCAGACATTCACTGAAGAGGGAAGGGAAAATAATCAGCTTGGGGTCCTTCCTCTTCTTCCTGGTAAATATATTCAGATCCACATCTCTTTCTTACTGAAATGACTTGAAATATTTCTAACTAGTTGCATTGAATATAGCTATAAAGCATTCATTAAAATATATGAGCCAAACAGGAGGTAAGGGTATTACATATAACATCTTGAGTTGAACAAAATAAATATGGGAAATAAATGTAACAACAGTGTGGAATTGACAGTGCATTTCAAGTAGGATATTATTTAAATATAATAGCATTAGTTACATAACACTGCTACTCTTCATTTAAGATATTCTATTGAAGTAGCATTATATAGCTGCAGTACATTGGGATTTTAATAGCATTAAAATTAACAGAAGTATTTGAACTTTTGAAAAACTGAAATATACAAAATAACAGATACATTTTGTAACATATATTTTATTTATGATGTACATACTGGCCGTATATCTCTGTGTATTATTATTAAAATTGTATGCAATGAAATGTGTTTGTTGTAAATTTACAATGAACTTTGCTTCCTATAGTTTCACAGATATGCTAAGATACTCAATTCTCCATCTAGATAATCTGAGAGAATTATGGCTAGCAATACAAAACTTCTCACCTACAGTATATTTGAAATAATGATCATGAAAGCATCCAGCTATTCACAGAATACTTGAGCTCTGATCAGGTTTGATGGCTGCCTATGGGGTAATATACTGTATTCATGTGAATAGGAGGGAGAGAGACTTGTTCTGCTTGTTTATGCTGTAAAATAAACTTTTATAAATAGAGAAACTAATAAATTAGGATTTAGGGCTGTATAGAGTTCCAGTTTTCATTCTTACAAGATCTTCTGTTCAATGTTGGAAGACTGAAAATATTTAAGGGACAAGTGCTGAAAAACTCTTACTGTAACACATAGGGCATCTCTTCCTCAACAGATGTTTCCCAAATTCAGTGACTTTCTTCTTCTATCAACAAATAATTTGTTCCATTACCTTTAAGTATAATTATAAACTATAACTATAAATTATAAACCATCTAACTTTCTGGTTAAGTTTAACACGTTAACCTACTCACCATATTACTACTGGAATTTAAAACTGTTTTAAAAATGAACATGTTTCCACTCTGCTTTCAAGGTATGTTTACCACCATCAAAATGAAACCATCCAAAATTGGCACATGGCTTTTAGAAACAGAAGTTGGTGAATATCAGGAAAGAGGAATGCAGGCTCTCTTTACTGTCATTGACAAAGGTAACAGAGTTTAAGCATACTAATTTTACAAGGCATATCAGCTTCACTACAAGTTTGTGATACAAAAAAGGGGGGGGGATTCTGAGGGGGCTTTTTTGTATGGATAGTAAAAAAAGCCAGGGACTTTTTTGTATGGATAGTATGCAGATGACATCACTGGCATATTCCTTAGTTAGTAGGCATTGGAAATATTTCCAGGATTTGGGCAAAGGCACACATCCCATCATTACTATCTGCTTGTGTCTTTGCCTCTCCTTTGCTGGCCATACTTAAGATAGGTACAACAGCATAGAAACCACACCTTCATCTCCTGTGGGGTTTAATAAGGAGTACTCTGCTTAATTTAGGAAGAATTTAGGAAAAGCTAATAAAACACCTCTATGCTGTCTCTTTTTCCTTCTGCAGATTGTAAATTGCCAATGGGGCTGGCAAGTGGGATACTACAAGACTCACAGATCAGTGCTTCAGGTCATGTTGGTAGGCTGAATTTTAAAGCTGTTGTGTCAAAAATCTTATTTGGAATTCCTATATCTAGAACTTCATCTATTGTATTGTGTGGCTCTATTGAACACCTAGTTCTGTACATTAAATTACACATGGGACATATTTTAACTTTATTTTTATGTTGCTAGAAATAATTGTGTCATAATATCAAGAGACAGAGGAAAAGAACAGTAATTATTAGTGTATTCTGGGCTTTCAATACCTAGCATACCTAGCACATATATATATGCAGGTCTAGGTTTATTCGGGTCTTTTCCCGTATAAGTTTGAGAATCTCTTCGCAACGTTTTGGCGACGTCCCACTCGCCATCTTCAGGCTGGTGCCTTGTGCTTTGTGCCAGTTCTTTTATAACAGACATTTGATAAACAATAATTTCCAATATTTTATCTGTATTTTTGACTTTGGGCCAGTCATCCTCTCTCAACCTAACCTATATCACAGGGTTGTTGTCAGGAAAATAGGAGAAGGAAGGATTGTTAGGTTTGCTGGCTGCCTCAAGTTATTTGTAAAAATAATACAAGTGGGATACAAATAAACATAAATTAAAAACTAAAACATTTCCTGTTATGAAGACAATATTTTTTTTTTACAATTGTTTTAGTAAAAAATGAGTCACCATAGAAAGCAACTGTATCTTGTTCTGCAAAAATGTCTTTTCCATGTTTCTGTACAGGATATTGGGAGCCTAAATTAGCAAGACTGAATAATGCTGGAAAATATAATGCTTGGAGCATCATAAAGAAGGAAAATGAACATCCATGGATCCAGGTATGAATTAAGATGAATAAGGGGGAAACTGATTTAAGTTGTTGCATTCATCAGCTGGGGGGTGGTCTTAGGCATCTCTCAGCATTAGAAATGGAAGCACGAGAGAATGAAGCTATTACAGAATTCTGGACACTGCTATATATCAAGCCTAAATTATAGTGAAATTAATATTTGTATTCTTGCCTCATTAATTCTATCTATGTAATGGGCCTGAATTTTCTCTCTTCTGGGCAGGAGGAATGTTAACAGTCATGGTAACTAATTTTCGACTTTTTGCTCTTAACTATATCAGAACTAACTTTCACAGGAACACAGGTAAAAAGTGTTGTGGTTTAGAAATAAGAAGGGATATGGCCTCCATCTTCCTTACTGGCTAATACCAAGTCAAATATAGTTCTGTCCTTTGTGTTTCCTTTTCTCTGAAAAAAACCCAACTGTCTAGAAGATAAGAATTGTCTGCCAACAAATACCAAGATAATTAAAGATAATTAGAGATAATTCTCTTCATCATTTCTATTTAATGCATTTCAAAAATATCTACAATTCGTTTTTTTGAAAAGGATCATTCATAACTTCTTCATTGGGTTCGTGATATTAAGCACCAACAACAGCCTTCATTTTTTGTTCCTTCACTCATTTTGATTCAGAGGCTCTCAAAATATCACTCACTTGGCTATTTAAACTGATAATGGATATTTTGAACATGCACTGCAATTTCTTCCCCCTTTCTATTTCTTCTGGAGTTTTTTTTTAATGAGAAAAAAAGGCATGAGAGGAATAGGAACTGCTCACTCTGTAGACAAAAGTCATGTAAATTTAATCAGGTAATACAAGCATATAATCTAAAAATGGTAGAAAAATGTATGTATCATAGGACTGAAGTTGTGACAGAATTCCTGCCTGGAAGGGAGTAGTAGTATTTTATTTATTTATTATATTTTAAAATATTTTTTAATGTAATAACCCAACATTTGTACAAATAGCAAAAAGGGAATTATTAAAATACACAAATTAAGAAGATATAGATAAAAAGATGGGTAGAAAGAGGAAGAAAAATTATTTTCCATCTATCACATTAATAAGATTAGAAAAGACACAACCTTATATTAGAGTTGAAAATTATGCTCTTGCTTAATAATTGCCCTACTTCGTTACCTTTCTGAGTCACAATGGCACTGAAAAAATAATTTTACAACTAGTCCTTGCATTGCTGACCACTGAAATATCTCCATTGTCATATGATTGACATTCAGATGCTTAACTGGTGGAATGTCAGTGTCCTGTAATTAGGTGAATGCCTTTTGTGCACTTCACAAATGGCTTTTGACAAATAGAGACATCAGCAATAAAGTGGCAAGTTGTGGTCACGTGATGTTTCTCTTAATGACCAAATAAAAATGATGTCATATGGCCATTACGATTATGTGATGTTTTGCTTAGCAACCATGATGTTTAGTGAGGGAGTTTTAGACCTACCTGTGGTTGCTAAGCGAGGACTATAAGTAGTCCTCCACATGATAACTGTAGATAATTTAGGAATATAAGACTGATATCACTGCTCCTATTTCTGAGTTTTAAATGATTGCAAAAAGAGAAAGGCAAAACGCCAATTACATATAGTATATTAACTAATTCAAGTTTGGGCTGTAAGGTGTATCTGCTCAGTGTTTAAATTTATTAGCACCAATATTGAACTCTTTTCTTACTATAAAAGTGACACATTCCTCTAATTTTAACCTGGTTTTTAGTGTTGTTAAATTTTTAAATGCAATTTTAAAGTGATTTTAGAAGCACTAAATTTAAGTATGGATTTTAAGGAATTTAAGTCTAGGGAAATAAATGTTTATCTTACTCCATCAGGCATGGAATTAAGAAGCCAAGTTAAAAGCAAATAAATGCTTTTTTGTGTATAGAAACAAGAAACAAATTTTGAAATGGCTGACCTCTGTTTCGTTCTGTACATGATCCTCCTTCTACAATAAACCTATTGTCACTGATACAAGAGTTTATTGCAACATCCCAATGTAATTTGGTTGTGAAAATCATCTTGGAATGCACTGCTATTCTTGAGGCATTAAGAATATTAACATTTTAATATTAAAATGTTGCTTTTCTCACCTTAAATTAGGGGAAATAATGAATTAAATGTACAGGATGAGAAATATTTGAAAATTGATTTCCCATGTGGGAGAGCAGATGAGTTAGAAAGAAAAATCTTAATTTTATTACATTCATCTCTACAGCCCTGACCATAATCAGTTAGTCATTTATTTATTTAGCCTATTGGTTTAATCTACTTCCTTGTTAGCCCTGCAAATATTTATCAAAATTGTAAAATAATATGAGTGTTGTATTTTAATTAGCATAAATAATGAATCATTTATTATTTTGATTTTATTTGTAAAAGGAAGCATGACTGCTACAAAGATATTCAGGTTCTGCATATTATAGGGTGACCATATTTTGATTTCCAAAAAAGAGGACAATCGAAAAAAAAATCGAAAAAAATAAATAAAAAAAAATCGGGAAAAAAAGCGCGGCCTCGAGACACAAATTCCCTTCTTTCTCTCCCTTCTTCCATCCTTCCTTTTTT
>JAEANM010000665.1:3827-33381 GCA_017656035.1 Myanophis thanlyinensis
CCCCCCCCCCCCCCCCCCCCCCGGGCACCCACAAAAGGCGTTGAGAGAGAAACCGGCAGGCAGGGGAAGGGCTGTCATCAAAGGCAAGGCTGTTCCCTCCCTCCCCACTGCCAGTTGGGGGGCCTTCCAGGCGTCAGCTACTCCTTGGAGCTCCTGTGAGGCAGCCATCGGCACCTCCAGCAAGGCATTTTGTACACCCTGCTCTCCTCCTGCAGGGCTCCTCCAGAATGTGGTCCATGCTGGCTGGTGATGATGGAAGTGGTCCCAACCCATCTAGAGGGCAGCAGTTTATCCAAAGCTGCGCAATGGACACCCGGACAAGCATCTAACAACCAAGTCTAGCCTGAGTCTAAAAGGCCGGCCATTTTCTCTTCCCTTTGCAGCCCAGACCTTGTTAGTTGCCTTTTCCTGGTGGGGCAACCAACAGCCCCCCAATGTTTCCCACAGGAATGCAGCAGAGAGAAGGCAGGCTTTGCTTTAGGCCCTGCACCTGAAGCAGCATGATTTCCTTGGGGAGGAAGGCTGGTTCCTGGTCCGGGGAGGGGGACCGACTCCTTACAGGGAGCTGATCTCTCAGAAGACCCAGCAGACACGGTGGGCTAACTGAGTGCCAAGGCAGCCAGGCCCTGTGACTCAGACCTTCACCCCAGCCTAGAAGGGGTCTCCCCCTGGTCCTCTGCCAAATGGGTGGCATGTTCCTGGCCTGTGTACCGGCTGTAGGCCTCTTCGAACATCTCCCGGCAGGGCACAGTGGCAGCTAGACGGGCACAGAGGAGGAAGGCGCCGGCCATCTTGCGGTGCAGGGAGTAGCTCTCCTCTGGGGGGGGGCACAGGCGGTGTTTCAGCATCACTGGGATCAGGTCCTGGATGCAGCGGGTCGTGTCCTCGGCGCTGAAGTCAAAGGGCCCCGGGGCCGAGAAGACCTTGCCCAGGAGCATCACCGCGTCTACGTGGGCCGTCTCAAAGACCTGGAGGAGGGAGAGCACAGCTGAAGTCAGCCGTGCAGCCCCCCTGCCTTCCCAAAGGGTTATGTGTAGGGCGAGGCAGGCAAGGGGGCTCCTTGGGCCCTTGGAGGGGTACAACTGCTACCCTTTCTGCCCCCAAAAGCACTTTTAAAGCCAGGCCTCCCATTACTTCCCGCTGCTGAACTCGCCTTGCTTTCAAATCCAGTCAGGAACCCCAGGTCTTTTGATTTCCGAAGCACTCTCTCTCTGTCGCCATCCGCCGCGGCTCTGACCACCTGGTGGCGGAGGAGACCAACCTTCAGACCCTCCTTCCCTTCCACAGCCAGGTGCTCCCCCTGCCCACCTCCAGTTCCTGAACTGAACGTGCCAATGGGGCAAGCAGGCCCACAGGGGAGCTCCTTACCCACCTACTCCATTAAGGGAGAGAAGGGGGTGGGCTGCCCTCCTTCCATCCCTGAGGCTGCCACAATCGCTCGGCCTGGGCAAAAACTCAGGACTTGCCTCAATGTAGTGGTCAGTGAACTCCTTGCGAAAATCCCGGCTAGCTCCAAAGTCCAGCAGGGTGACCTGCAAGGAAGGCAGCGCTGAGGGCCACAGCAGCAACAGTTAGAGTCCTCCCCCCACAGAAAGGCTGCCTCCCCCCAGGGCCCAGCTGGAGTCAAGAGAAGGCCCACCTTTCGTCTCTCAGTGTCGTAGAAGAAGTTCGCCCAGTTTGGATCCGTCTGCATGAACCGGAATTCGAAGAGCTCACGGAGGCAAAGACGGAGGATCTGAGAGCAGATCTGGGGGAGAACAAGAGGCAGCTGGTGGATCACGGGCAGGAGGGGCACTGAGTCCCCAATGGAAGACTGCCGCTCGGATCCTGCTCTCATGAAAATCCTGGCCAGCAGCCCCCTCACCTCGTTGCGAGCCTTCTGGTCCAACTCCTGGCACTGGTCCAGTGGGATGCCCCCCACCAGCTCCATAGACAGCACCCGCTTGGTGGACAGCTCGTCCACCACCTCTGGCACCTCAAAGAAAGGGTCGCCTTCCAGAAGCTGCCTGGCAAAAGAAAGTCCTGTTGGGACCCCTGCCGGAGCCCTCCCCACAAGCCCCTCCCTGGCAAAGCTCCCTACAAAGCCTCTGAGGCCCAAGAAGCCAGCAGGGACACCATCTGGGGGAAACCCAGTCCACGCAAGAGTCGGTCATTAACTGAGTGTCACCAGGCCACTGGCCCAAGGACTCCCACCAGGCCAGGGCCTACCTGAACCTCTTGGTGCTGCTGGCTTCACGCTCATAGTCGCACTCCCTCTCCAGCTCCTTCTGCAGGACCTTCAGGGTGTTGTCTGCAAACAGGCCTGGCGAAGGAAGAGCGGAGGGCTGCCCAGCTTCACCTCCTGCCCTTCCCAATGCCCACCCCCTCCTGGCTCCTCACAGATGGCAAACACCTTTCTCGCAGGGGCACAAAACTCACAACCCAGCAGCCACATTTTTTAGGGACACGGATGTGGGCAGGGCCACAGCTGAGCTTCTGGGAGCTCTTCCTCCTCCCAAGACCCAATTCTCATGCCAGTCAGAAGCCTGAGAAACTATCACAAACTACACCTTTTCCCCTTACCTGCCGGGAACATTGTGCTCATCCTGAGTACAGACAGGAGGTTGTCCACATCGCTCTGGATGCTCTGGGCAATGCCAGGATACTGCAAGGATAAGAGTTGGTGGCAGAGCAGTTGTTAGAAATTGGGCAGGACAAGGCATCCCACGATAGTTCCCACCCCTTCCCCTCCCGGACTCTTTCCACTGTCCTTACCTGGATCTTCATTGCCACCTCCATCCCATCCTTCAACACCCCAAGGTGCACCTGTCCCACAGAGGCAGCTGCAAAAGGCATTTCATCGAAGGAGGCCACCCGCTCGCGCCAGTCAGTGCCCAGTTCTTCAGACAGCACCCCCTGGAAGGAGAGAATCCCACAGATCAGGGCTTTTTTTGAGGCGGGGGCCCTCTAGCTGACAGATTCTAGCTGCCACTGCCCTCTGTCGTGTCCTGCCACTTGGAACTTTTCAAGGGCTTAAAACTGACACACACATCCGACTCTATATCAGCAACACACCATCATCTGCGAGGGTGGCATGAAATCTGCACTCTGCCGGACTCGCTCAAAGACCTGCTGCAGCTGGGGGCTGAGGAAGTAGTTGTCTGTGGGGAGAACAGAGGGTTACTGGGGGGTGGGCTGGTCCCCATAAAACCCACCTGCCACAAACAGATGGCAAGAAATATAGCTTTGCTAATAGGAGTGACAGGAAAGCAGAAAGCAGAGGGTGCTTGGCTACTACTGAAACCAGCCTGCAACCCAGCCCCCCCCCCCTCCGCACCTCCCGGTGTGAGAGACATCTGTCAGAGATGTGCCAGCTGGGCAGGCACAGCTGCGAATGGGGGCCTCTGACCCCACCTTGGATGCTTAACATCTGGCCGATCTTGAGCGCCGCCCCTCGCATCTTGCAGAGAGTGGCGACAATCCGCTCGGCGTTGGCTTCCGAAATGCTGCTCTCTGCAGGGAGAAGGGCTGGTGGGAGCGGGGGGGGGGCACCGGAGGGGGCTGCAGGACACGGTCCAATCACAGCAGCTCCCCCTCCCTCCCTCCCTCCCTCCCTCCCAGGCGGCGGCAGCGGCGGCGGCGGCTCCTCTTACCGGTGGCGCTTCGGTCCCCACGGAGGGAATTCCTCACCGCTTCGACCAGGGCCCCGAAGCCGAGCCCCACGGCCAGACCTAGAGGGAGGGGAGGAGGAGGGCGGAAGGCCTTCAGTCTGCTAGGGGAGCAGCGGCATCCAGATCGCCCCGAAGCAGCGGGCGGCGGGAACCTGGCTTTCCGCTCCCTCCTCCGAGAACCGGGCTCTTCCTGAGCCGCCCCGGACGGCCTTCCGCCACCCCGCTCCCGGCATCTCTCGGGAAGAGCCCGGAGCCCGAGGCGCGCAGCGGCGGCGGCGGCATCTCCAGAGGGGAAGCCGGGGCTGATACCAGGCCGCCCTCTCCCCTCCCCTCCCCTCCGCTCCCCTCGCCCCCCGCTCACCTCCGAAAGCGGCCAGCCGCCCGACGCGCGTGACAGGCACCTTCCGCTCCCGGGCCCGCTCGCTCAGCTGCGGACAAAGCCAGTCAGAGGCCGCCTGGGCCGGAGCCCCGCCCCCCGCCCCGCCCCGCCCCGCCCCCCTACCTGGGGCCTGGCCTTGGCCGCAGCCGCCGCCGCCGCGCTCTTCCGGGCCCGGGCCTCGCGGGCTCTGCGCACCTCCTCCGCGCTCAGCCCGCTCAGCCGCGCCGACCCGTGCAGCGCCGCCCAGGCCGGGGGGGAGAGCCGCGCGGGCCCGTCCGGCGCCCCGAGGCGGAGGGGAGCGCCGCCCCGGAGCAGCGCCCGCTCCCCCGCCCCGCTTGCCCGGCGCCCCACCCCGCCGCCCCGCCACCACATCGCCCCGGCCCCGCTTCCGGTCGGAAGTCACCGGCTCCCGCCTCCCGCGCGCAGCTTCCGGCCGCGGCCAGGCCCGCCCTTCCCGCCGCGCTCCCGATGGCAGGCTGCCGCGCGGTCCTAGCGCTCGCCCTCAGCCCTCAGCAGGGTGGCCGCGGAGGGGCGGCTTGGCAGAACCCCTCCCGCGCGTTATTTTCTTCGGGTGGGCGCTCCAGAGGCAGTGTGGACGGGCCGTGCCCCGACGCTAGACGCGGGCTGGCGCTTATTGCATCGAATGACGTGGGAGGATTCCGCAGCCGCGAAGTCCGTTTGAGTTGGGGGAAATTGCAGAGGAGGCTTTGCTGCTGCTCTACCGGGCTGGGTGGGCGCAGCGCTCTGGAAATCCCGTTGCCCGCTGAGTCGGGGCAGGATGAGCGACTCCTTCGGAAAAGGGGGACTGACGCCAGCAGCCTTAGCCGGGAAACCGTTGGGGAGCGGGACCCGCACAAGGAAGCGACGCGCTGCGGTGCGCAGTTTTTTGTCCGAGCGGCGTCATAGGTTGTGGCGTTTAGCATATTCCTCTGGATTGCCCATGTGTTGTAGGCTAAAATAACCCAAACACCCTGCGCTGAAATCATAAATAAACAGATTAAAACCCGGTTGGAAATGTGTACTTAATTCTGTGCCTGCTCACGCAGCCCGCTGACAGAATGGCTGGCTCGGTTCCCATAAGGCCTCTTTTTCTCAGGCCCATCAGAAATTCTTAAAAAAAACAAGAATTGCCAGGTCAGTGGATGGCAGCTAGCTGTGATTATGTTGTTTTTAATATGTGTTTTAGAACACTCCTGCACTATAATTTGTGGGGCTATTTTGTGTGTGTTTGCTAAAAAGCACTGGCTCACCCTTCTTTCTCCTTAAGGAACATTTGGCCAACAGATCAGGCCCACCAACCTGAAGGTGCCAGTCTTCCAGTGCCATAACTTACTCTGCAGTAAGATGGGTGGCTGATAAATTTGACAAATGAAATAACTGGAACTTTGTTTGCTCTTTGGGACAAGTGAGTCATGGACAGGTACAAGTCCCAGAGCATCACTGACTAATTGTACTACATGCAGTACTACATGTGCATGCATACATAAAACCACCAGACCAAGAATATTTGCAGGTTTTCTGAGAGGAAACAAGTCAAGGCAGCATGACTCAGGCCTGTGTTTCCCAGATCAGTTTTGTCTGAGTCATGTCAGGAAGAGCTGCTGGGGAGGAGTGATGAAACATATGCTGACAAATATGCCAGAGTTGGGGGGGAGGCATAGCAGGAAACATCCGTGACCCCAGAATAGCCATCCAAGCAGCGCCAGTGAGTGACATAAGGTGGGCAAAATGTGCTGTGAGTCACCCGGGATGACTCGGCACGGCCAAAGGTCGGGAAGAAGAAATGGGCAAGGTGGGGAAAGTGCCTGGCCCCAGGGACTCAGAACTTTGGGGTGCAAGCCACACACCCCAGAAGAAGCAGACTTGCTCCAGGCCTCCTGAAGCCCCCCTCCCTGTTTTTGAGTTGAACCAAAAAGGGGGTGAAGGTGTCCTTTGGCGGGACCTGGGCTGGCTGAGTTGCAGGTCTACTTGCACAATCCACAGGCCCCTTTCAAAGCCTCGGGCAAGTTATGGGTCGGGGAGTCCAGTGTATGAACCCATCAGCCAGGAGGAAAGGGGCTTTTCCCCCCGGTGGTCTGGGGCACCCGGGCCGTTTCACGCCGGGCCAAGGCAGAGGGGCCCTTCGGGAAGGTGGTTTCCGGGTGGCCAAGGCAAGAGGGCGCGCGCGGGGTGTGTGTGTGTGTGTCTCCGCAGCTGATTCTGGGCATCCGGAGGCTCCCCGCCCCGCCCCGCCCCGCCCCGCCCGAGCCGGCAGTCGCTGGGACAGCCGCCTGCTCGTACGGCTCTGCTTCGCCGCTCGCCGGGAGAGAGCCGAGGATCACCCCGAACGCCACCAGTCCCCAAGCGGCCGCCGGACGCCACTCCGCCGGTCGGACGTCGCCCAGCGCCTCCGCTGCGGCCATTCGGGAGGGAGATGCGCTTGGAGGCCGCCGGCGCGGGAGAAGCGCCCTCCGGAGGGGACGAGCACGGGGACGCGCAGGTGAGGCGGGCGGGGGCGACGGGGCCGAGAGGGAGAGGGTCTCGGGGCCGGGGTGCTCCGCCGCGGGGCGAGGCTTGGCCAGCCTGGCCGCTGCCGGGACCCCGGGAGAGGCGAGGGGAGGGCGGCTGTCCCCGGGGAGATGGCGGGGCGGTGTGGAACGCCCGGCCAGGAGGTTCCCCCGAAGGATCGGCGCCCCACAGCCAGAGCTGCCGCTGAGCCTTGGCGCTTCTGCCCGGCCTGCCTTGGCTCAGGCCGGAGACCCCGAGTGAGGTCCGGTTGCAGCCGCTCTGCAGAAGCCCCCGGCCGGAGACCGGGAGGCGGAGGGCTAGCCCACCGCTCCCTTTCCGGGCATTGGAGGGGTGGGGAGGCTCAGCTGCTTTGGCTCGGGGTTAGGACGGCTGGGCCGCGAGGTGCAAGGGGGCAGGCCCCTTTTCCTTGGAAGCAGCCTGGGAAGCTGCTGGTTGGGTGGAGAAGGGCCGGCCGGGGCTGCCCTGGAGGGGAGCGGTTCTTGGGTGGGTCTCTTGAGTGGTGGGCAGGGATTGAGCTGAGCTGTAGTGGTTTATTATTGATCTCTTCGCCTTATATGGCTGCCCATCACCTTCATGACTTTGGACAATGTACCTATTTAAAATAAAATACAATTACTAAAAGGATTTTAAAAGCAAAGCAAGCAGCAGCTGAAGAATCATAAAAGGCCTTGGGGGTAGCCATGGCATGGGCTTTTGCACGCCCCAGGTCCTTAAGGCGTTTCAGAGGCCAGCCAGGTGAGGTTCAACGGACTCCCAGGAGGGAGAGCAGAAAAGGCTCCTCCGCCTTCCTCTTGGCTGATGGAACCCGGCACAGGCCTCTCCTGGCGGGTCAGATGGGAGAAACCACTGGGGAGTAGAGAAGGAGACCACAAGCCACGTAGGAACTTCAGGAGACAGACAGCACCTTGAGTTGCCTCACAGACTCACACAGGTTGCCAACTCAGCTTGCGGGGCAGTGGTGTCACATGTGCCAAATGTTGTGGCCACCAAAACAACAAAGATGGCAACGATGCTGCTACTGAGGGCAACAGGCCAGCTCCGTTTTACAGCCAGAGCCTTGCTGGATTCTGGATCCCTGGGGCCGGAGGGCACAGGGTTTCTTTCCACAGCAGCATGGAAGGAAGTTACCTCTGCTCTCTCTGGGATGCTTCCTGCCAAGCCCCACCTGTGATGTCCTGGCAGTCTGATCCTGGTTCATTTTCAAGGTCAGGTAGAACTGGCTTGGTGATCAACTCCTAGCAAGCGGAGCCATCAGTCGGGGAATCCAGCTGATATAGGAGAAGATTTCCCCAATGCAAGGTGCTATCTTGATGGACCATGCTCTCCCATCTGGAGGGACCAAAGATCGAACCAGATCTAAGCGCTGCACAGGCGCAAAACAGAATGAAATCTGACATCTGCCAGTCACAAGGCAAGGGTAGTCTTTCCCTTGTTTCACAGCCTCCCCTGTGCCCCCCTCCCTTCACGTACTCCTACCCCAGGGACCAACGGCTGGCCCCACTGACTCAGTGCAGGATGTGCAAAGTATTTCCAGCTTTACAAGAGCTGAGCAACTCAATCAACAGTGGCTTCTTGTTCTGAATCCCAGATCTTCTGTGATTTCTCATCAGTTCAGCCACATTTTCTGGCTTTTTAAAAATCTAGTTTCCATGGGAAAGGAGCTTGCCTCCTGCCTCTCTTTTGGGGTGATAAAAGGGGACCCATCTCTTCCTGGCCCCTCTGATCCTCCCAGGAAAGGCCCAGGGCATTCTTGATGGGATCAAATGCTTGGTGATCAGAGGCTTTTGCAATCCTTGTCCCCCCAAGTAGGGGGTTGACTTTGGGGACTTCCAGAATTCCCAGCCAGGTAGGCAGAGCTCTGGCTTTCCTGTGCCAAGCCTGGGGCTGCTCCTTCCATCATGTGTTTTCCCAGAGAATGACAAGCCTGGGAAAGGTTATGCATGTGAGCCCAAAAGAGACTTTGTCTGTCTTGAGAGGAGAAGATCAAGCGTGATAAGGAGCGAACTCTTCTATTTCAAATAAGTATTCATAGAGTGCTGGTACTCTTTTGACTCTGAGAAAATCTGCTCCAGTCACTACTCCCTGCCTTCATTTGTTCTCTGGAACATTCTGGAATATACACAGCACTTTTTTCTACCTGTGAGGCATCTCTTTGGCCTCTTGATGAGCCGCTTCAGTTGCTGCTCCAGGTACAATAGCTTCATTTCCGGCAGAATGAATCACCCTGGGTTGATTCAGGTGCTTCTGGCCAGTCCGTGGAGCTGAGCATGCCTGACTCATGCCTGGCTGGAGGGTTGAACTGGCCTCGGAGCTCAGCTGCTGTTTTGGTCACGTGCCCATCCAGGCTTTTGCAAAGGGTGAGAAGCAGAAGGGGGGGGGAGCGTCCTGGCAGACCCAGAATGGCAGAAGGCCATGTGAAATACAAAAGGACTAAATGCTTTGTATGAACCTTAAAATGTGGTTTAGGCTCTTCATTGGCCCCTTTCGGGTCCTGAATGGAAACCTGTAGAAAGATCCCGAAGGCTGAACAAAAGCAGCAAAGGGCCAATTTCTACAAAATGTTTATTTAAGATATTTCTGCATTTCCCTTCATAGGAAGATGCTGGGGCAATTTATTTTATTTTATTTATTTAACACAACTTCTATACCGCCCCGTCTCCCGAAGGACTCGGGGTGGTGTACAGCTGTCTAATAAAGGACATAAGTAAATAACAATTAAAACAAAATTAAAATTAACTAGATTAATGGCTAAGCAATTAAAACCAGATTATAAAATTAAAAATTTAAAAATTTAAAACAGTTAGAATTAAAAAAATTTAAACCAATTTAAACTAATTAAAACCCCCAGCCAGTAGTACTAGGCCAGACCGGCTTGTTGGAACAGAAAGGTTTTTAATGCGCGCCGGAAGGCCCATAGGTCCGTGATAGTCCGGATCTCCGGGGGCAGTTCGTTCCAAAGGGAGGGTGCCCCCTCAGAGAGTGCTCGAACCCTCGGGGCTGCCAGATGACACCATCCTGACAATGGAACCCCAAGGAGGCCTGCCCTGTGGGAGCGAACAGGTCGGCGGGAGGCTGACAGTGGCAACAGGCGGTCCTGTAAGTACCTGGGTCCCAAGCCATGGAGCGCTTTAAAGGTGAATACCAACACCTTGAATCACGCCCGGAAGGCCACAGGGAGCCAGTGCAGCTCGCGGAGAAGAGGTGCTCAAAGAAGTACTAAGGAATGTGTTACACACACGTTAATTCACTATAAAAAAAACATAAATGGAATTAGTCACATTGAAAATGACAAAAACATAAAAACAGAATTTCTTCTAAAGTTCCTGGCTGTTTTGGCTTCGAGGAAGCCGTCTTGGGATTTGGCAGCAGCTGACCCTCTTGAGGAAAGGGGTTTTGGCAGAAGGAGGGAGGCCCCCCTCCCCAGGGATCCTTGGGCAAAAGAGTATTGGAGGGAACCTCTCCAGAAGATCTTTGATGCAGACAGGCCGAGGCGGTGATGCACAATTTGCATCCTCCTGTGAACGACCCTGAGATTTCAGAGGCTGAGAGGTGGAGGTGCGAGACAGGAAGGATTCCTCTAGGTCATGGTTGTCCCAAAGGTGCTTTTTCAAAAGGCACCTGGAGTTTCTTTTTGCTTGAAGATGTTTCACTTCTCATCCAAGAAGCCTCTTCAGTTCAAGTTTCATTGAAGACCAGTGTAGATCAACAGTGGGAAGGCCGTCATTTCCCCACCTCTGGCTCTTTTGCAAGCATTTGGATGCAGACTGAACACTCACTGGGGGAAACAAACCCCTTGGCACATACACCCCTGCCTGGGGAGGGGTGCATCGGTGCTGCTGTCATTCAAGAACAATGCGTCAGGCACACATAACCAGGAGCATTTGCTGAGTTCAAAACACAGAAGAGTTTATTGATGCTAGAGCAGCAAGGAAGGAACGGTGGACCAAGGGGGACTGCAGCTCTGGGCTGCAGAGTCCTCCGTCTGGCCGCACAAAAGGCCTCTGATTGCACAAGAGGATCATTCTGGAAGAATGGAGACTTCTCCTCCTGAATCGCTACCTGGTATTTCCTGGGGGGGAGGGGCAAGTGGCTGGGCTGGTTGCTCACTCAGTGGAGGAGTCAAAGTGCCAGGTGTTCTGCCCGTGTTTTCCTCCGAGGGCAGAGTGGGCTCCAAGTAATGGCTTTCAAGTGCCACCCCTTCAGAGTCCTTTTAAGCTTGTCTGTTAAGGCATTGCGTGGAGACCTGCTCCGAGGCTGAGCTCCCGAGGCTGCGTCTTTCCTGCCCCTGCTTGGAGATTGAACCTTGCAGATGTGCCCAGGAATGGAGTTGTGATTCTCACTCATCCCAGCTTGCAGGTTCTCGTCTGGACCTCCTGCGTGAGAGACAACATGGGGTCCCTCAGGTGGCGCCAACAGGTGTCTCTGAATTATCTGAGACAATGTTTCACCGCCAGTCCGGCCCGATCGCTTTCCTCGGACTTAAGCAGAGCCTGTGTCTGTCAGAGGCCTCCAGAGCAGAGAAGTCTTGCTCTCCAATGATCGTCCTCTGTTGACTCCACTTGCTCTCCACTTACCTGTCATGGAAAATTTCTTGCAACATGCCCAGGTTGCTGAGCAACCTGCTGTCTTCTGTCTCTGCCCTTCCTTTCCCCACTTCCAGGAAAAGGGAGGGGCCACGGGTGCCATCAGCATCGGGCCAAGGGGCATGGCCAGGAAAGCAGCGCATAAACACCCTGGCTGTGTGCACCTCGGAGCTGCTGGCTGCAGAGCCGGCAACCTGGCCTAGGGGAAGTCATGAGGAAGCTGGGCAGGGGCTCCTTCCTTCTGAGGGTCTTCCTCAGAGCAGAGTGGGGAGACGGGCAAATGCTTTCTGTCCTGGGCAGGAGAAAGGAAGGTGCTGCCTTGCCAGGCCCCTTAATCACTTCCCCACTCTTTCCAGCCACGGACCCTCTCCAGCAGTTGCTTCTCGTCCAGACTTCTGCTGGGGACAGCCTTGGGGAGGGGGGGGAACGGGTGTCCCCCTCTCTGTTAATGGGCTGTTCTTTCCTTCTGGGGATCGGGGCTCCTGAATCCTGGCTGTCAGTACAAGACTGGCCTGGGCTTCTTAAGGGCTGGGCCGGTGGAGGTGCTTGGCTCTGGCTTCAGCCGTGCTGCAGGATCCCTCTGGAGGCTAGTCTCCCCCGGAGGTTTTCTCTTTACTAGGGAGAGATGGAAAACTTGGCACCTGCCACTGCCATCCTTGCTGCTGCTGCCGTCCCCACTCACCGCCTGTCCTGTGCTAACCAGTCAAACCTGCTGGGGAGGTGGGTGTGCCAATTGCCATGATGCTCCCTCCCATGTTTTCCTGCCCAGAGCCCCAAGGAGCATGATGGGAGCCTGTGGGGCTGCTGCACCAGCTGGTTTCTGCCCTCCATTGTGATTTGGGAGCTGGTGGCTTTTTCAGCTGAGGGAATGGATTTCGTCAGCTGGGTGCAAATGGGATGTGGCCAGGAGATATGTCCTGCCTGACCCTCTCTGGCCTGATATTGTAGATAAAAGACATCCTCCGTGGAGGGCATTTGCACCCTGTGATACAAGAAAAGTAACATCTTTGTGGTTTATTATGAAAATTCAGTCCCCCTCCCATTTCTGCTGCTCTAGCATCTCTCTCTACCTTCTCTTAAGATCTTCCAAGCAGGATCTTTCCCAGAGCTGGACCCAGTTTTGACGTGGGCGGGTGGGTAAGACTGGAATGGGGTGGTGGCTCCAGTTCCTCCGAAAGGGTCTGCTCCTGGGCCTCTTCAGTCTTTGGGCATTGATTCTACGTTTCTGAAATTATCTCAAAAGAAAACAGAGACAATACAAGACATTAACAATAGTGTACTATGCACATTGGAACTCATTGCCATGGAGAAAATAATAAGGGGTTGTTATTGACACAAAAACATGCTGCTTTTGCTTCAAAAATCATAGGAAGCAAATATGGCCTACGACAACCCTGTGAGGTGGGCTCATCAGCCAATGAGCTGCAAGCCCTTCCAGTCTATTTTTCCTTCCGGTTCCTGTCAGGTTTGGCCTCTCCTGGCATTTTGTGCTATTTTCTTTCAGGAGACCGACTCAGGTGTGGCAGCAGGAGCTCCTCTGCGGCGTTTGCTGTGACCAGCTTGTCTCGTGCTTGCAAGGAGCCACCTCCCCTTTGCGGTCTGCTCGGGCAGCCTCCCTCCCTCAAGCTGTGAGACGTGAGCGAGACGCTCCCTCTCTTAAAAAATTCCACTCCTCGGATCAACACCGTCCTGGCCCAGACCTCTCTGAATGTGGGGCAGACTCCCCAGTCATCATTCCTCCCCCCTCTTTGCTTTGCCTGCAGAACAAGCCCTGGAAGAAGCTGAAGAGCCTGGTGCAGTGGTCGCCCTGTGTGGTCTCCTTCCGGAAACGCTACCCCTGGGTTCAGCTCGCCGGCCACACAGGTAAAGAGCGGCTCTCCGACTGGGAGGAAGCTGGGTGGGCATCCTCTGTAGGGGGCGAGGCCACAGCGGGAACCTTGCTGAGCCTTTCCTCCAACCACCCTCCTCCTCTCCAGGCAACTTCAAGGCCGGGGATTTGGGCCACGTCTTAAAGAGACACTGCTCCAACGAGCAGCAGTGCCTGGAGCGCCTGGGAGGTGATGCGTTGCAGCCCTATGTCCCAGCATTTTATGGGATGGTGGAGCACGACAGGGAGCTCTACATCCAGATGGAGGACCTGCTGTCTGGCTTCGAGAGCCCTTCCATCATGGACTGCAAAATGGGCGTCAGGTGAGCATTCCTCTGCTCCGTTGGGGGACTTGACTCGGCCTTGGTTGGGGGTGGAGGGGCAGCCTCCTTACATCCTCCGGAGGCCTCCAAAGGCACCATCTTCTCCCTGCCCTGTGCAGGACGTACCTGGAGGAGGAGCTGGAGAAGGCGAGACAGCAGCCCTGCCTGCGCCATGACATGTATGACAAGATGATGGCAGTGGAGCCTTCTGCTCCCACAGCGGAGGAGCATGCCCAGCGTGGCGTGCTGAAGCCCCGCTACATGCAATGGAGGGAGTCACTCAGCTCCACCAGCACACTCGGGTTCCGCATTGAGGGCATCAAGGTGAGTGGGTGGGGGCTTCTCATTAGGATGGCAAAGTGCTCCAAAGTCTGGCTGCCTCCTCTGGGCTGCCGGGGAAGCCCAGCGTTGGTTGGGGAGGGGAGCTTTCCCCTTGCCCAAACTCAGCTGCCTTCTGCCCATTGGATCCTGGTGGCTCTCTTGCCTCCTTGCCATCCGATAATCTGTTTGGGGAGGAGATCCCTGCTGGAACCAAGCATGCCTTGTGCCGTGGGAAAGGAGGCTCAGGCTGGCTCCCCCTTGGCATAAGCAGGGGGGAGCAATCCCCCACACAGACCAGCAAGATTCTGCTCCTAGAGCCGCTGCTCCTAGAGCAGGAGTGGGCAAACTTGGCCATTTTGTGACAAAAGCTGGCTGAGAGAGCAAAAGCTGGCTGAGGGATTCTGGGAGTTGAAGTCCACAAATCACAAAATGGCCAAGTTTGCCCACCCCTGTCCTAGAGCTTCCTCTTGCTCTTCTTGTGGAGTCTGTTTTTTTAATTTAATTTAATAACAGAATTATATAAATAGGCCAGACCGGCTTGCTGGAATAGATGAGTTTTTAGTGCACGCCGGAAGGTCCGGATCTCTGGGGGCAATTCGTTCCACAGGGAGGGCGCAGCCACAGAGAAGTCTCGTACCCTCGGGGCTGTCAGACGGCACCGTCCCGACAGTGGAACCCCGAGGAGGCCTGCCCTGTGGGAACACACCGGTCAGCTGGAGGCTGACGGTGGCAACAGGCGGTCCCGTAAGTACCCGGGTCCCAAGATCTAGGTAAAGGACTGACTAGGCCTCTTCCTCCCTCCCCCCACCACTGCATCCCCAGAGGGCCAGTGGCGCCTGCAGCACCAGCTTTAAGAAGACCCGGCAAACTGAGCAAGTCATCGAGGCCTTCTGGGACTTCCTAGACAAGGACAAACACCTTCTGGTGAGGATCCAGCTTCTGCCTAATGGAAGATGGGACTTGGGGTGCTTCCATCACTGACCGCCCCAGTAGGAGGGCCCTTGATAACCCTCTGCCATTTTCTCAGTCATTCAACTCTGGAGATCTGCTCAGGATTCCTCCGCCATTGCTCTGATGGTCTTGATGGCCCAGCAGTAGCTTCTCACTGGAGTTGGATTTGATGCAGCAGCTTTGTTGCTCTGCTGTATGAAGCTTGAAGCTGAGCTATGGGCCTCCATTAACAATCCAATCCTTTTCACTGTGCAGGGGGTCAGTTGAAGGAGCTGCAGCCCAGCTTGAGGCTGCTTCATTCCTGAAGGTCATTCCTTTCTCTACAGTGCAGTTACCTGGACCAGCTGCAAGAGGTGAGAGCGGCGCTGGATCAGTCCGAGTTCTTCAAGGCACACGAGGTGCGTTTTTGCCTTTGTTTGGGGAGAACTTCCCAGAAGGGCAGAATTGCCCCATTATCTAGATGCCTTTTCTGATTAAGTTGGCACTTTAGGATTAAGAAGTGGTAGCATCCTTCTAGCTTGATACTATTGGCTCATTCAGTAAACCCTGTTTAGATGCTCCTTGGACCAACTCCGCTAAGCAAAGTTCACTTTCTGGCATCTTTCTGCCAACCAGATGGGCATTTGTCTAGCACCTTCACGGCCTTTGTTGAATCTTCTCTTTTTCCAGGTGGTAGGCAGCTCCCTCCTTTTTGTGCATGACAAAACAGGGCTTGCCAAAGTCTGGATGATTGACTTTGGCAAGACGGTGCTGCTGCCTGACAAACAGACCCTGACCCACCGGCTGCCCTGGGTGGAAGGCAACCGTGAAGATGGATACCTATGGGGCTTAGAAAACCTCATGGCAATCATGCAGAGCATGCTGGGAGAACCAGACAGTGCCCTGGACACAAGCCCGACGTAACCAGAGGAGCAACGTGTTGCCAGCTTCATTTCAGTGACTCTGACGTAGTTTCAGCCAAATATCCTAAGAAACCCCTGGAATGTCTAGGACTGGACTGCAGCTACCCAGAGATCAGTAAATCTTTATGGAAGTGCGGATGGCCAGAGGACCCCAGGACAGAGTTGGGGTCCTGACATGTCCCTTAGAAGCTACAATCTCACGTACAGAGAATGCCACCCTGTCACTTTGAGAAGGCAGCAAAGCTACAATTTTTGACGGAGTGGAAGGAACAAACTTAATGTCAATATTTCTTTTTAAAAGAGGGGGTGCTTCTCAAGCACCCATCAATCAAATCAGCTGGATGCAAGGACCTCAGAAGGAGCCACTCTTCTCCATGTGAGCAGCACACAGAAGCATCGGATTTTATTGTGCAAAGCACTCCTGGGCATCCCCCCATGCTTGAAAAGGCAGCTCAGCTGAAGAACTTCCGTATCACACACTGGATGTAAACATGTATAGAAACATCATGATGGAAATGGTTGCTTTTAACCTTCCTTCCAACCCGGATGCTGGGCCACCATAAGGCAGGTCCTGTTTCTGCACTGCGATGCTTCAAGTGACTTGGAATGCAAAGGAGAATTGCTAGGGAGGCACTTCTTTGTCAGTTCCCCTTCATTAATCAATCAAAAGGACACCTACAATAGCAGCCTGATTGGGGCGGCCTGTAAGGTCGATTAAATAAATAAATAAATTCAAGCAATCCACAGCTGGCACTCTAGGTCGGAGTTCCCCAACCTTCCCGGGTTGGCAGCCTGGAGTGTGGGGAGGGGGAAAGAGGGGATGATTTGGTGGCACGTGCATATGCGTGAGTGCTTGTGATGTTTGTGATGATGCTCATGCAAGTAGGGCTGCAAACGCCCATGATGTGGCAACATTCATGCAAGTGTGGCTGTGAATGTGCACAAATACATGTGCACTGGCTGGCCCTCACAGCCCGGTGGTGATTAGGCCATCGCCCACAAGTTAGGGACATCTGCTCTAGGTGAATCAGCATCTTAGGTGAGTCTAGGGAAGTAATCCAAGAAAAATATGGAAAGACCATCTCAAATTCAAAATGAACTTTCACTTGTTGGCTCCTGGGAGGGGAAAACTTCAAAGCATCCAAATCAAGCCATTTCTTGCAGTCGCTTGGCACGGAATGCAGAAGGAGAGTCTGTTTTAATAGCCAGGCATAAGGGAAAGTGTGGCTTTCCCTTTTCCTCGGCGGCTTTTGATACTGTTGACCACAGTATCTTGTTGCAGTGATTGCGGGGTTTTTTATTTATTGATTTATTGATTGATTGCATTTGTATACTGCCTCCCTCCCGAAGGACTCGAGGCGGTGCACAGCCCAATAAAAAACAGAAATATACAATTAAAAACCAGATTAAAAATACAAATAGAAGTGGCCAATCAGTTAAAACCCAATGTAAAAACAGTTAAAATTAAAATTGATTAAAAATTTAAAACTAATTTAAAGACAAATTTAAAACCCCATTAAGTACTAGGCCAGACCGGCTTGCTGAAATAGGTGGGTTTTTAATGCACGCCGGAAGGTCCGCAGGTCTGCAATGGTCCGAATCTCTGGGGGCAATTCGTTCCAGAGGGAGGGTGCACCCACAGAGAAGGCTCGCACCCTCGGGGCTGTCAGACGGCACCGTCCGGACAATGGAACCCCAAGGAGGCCCGCCCTGTGGGAATACAGGGTTGGGAGTGGGAGGCACCATATTATGGTGGTTCTCCTCCTTCCTCTCCGATCGTTCGCAATTTGTGTTGGCAGGGGGGCAGAGGTCAGCCCCAAGGCCCTTGATATGTGGGGTGCCTCAGGGGTCGATGCTCTCGCCCCTACTGTCAACATTTATGTAAAGCCGCTGGGTGAGATCATCCGTGGCTTCGGGGTGGATTTCCATCAGTACGCTGATGACATTCAGCTGTACATCTCCACCCTAGGCCACCCCAACGAAGCCGTTGAAGTGATGAACCTGTGCCTGGAGGCCGTGCAGAGTTGGATGGGTCTAAACAGGTTCCAGCTCAACCTGACCAAAACCGAGTGGCTGTGGTTTCCTGCACCCAGATACAGCCAGCTTGTTCCATCGCTGGCCGTGAGGAGAGAGATCTTGACCCCCACAGAAGGGGCTCGCAATCTGGGTGTCCTCCTGGATGTACGGCTGTCGTTAGAAGATCAGATCGCAGCCGTCTCCAGGGGGGCATTTTATCAGGTCTGAAGGATCTTCCAGCTGCGGCCCTTTCTGGATCGGGACGCTCTTTGCACAGTCACTTCTGCCCTCATTAACTCCCGCCTTGACTACGGCAATGCTCTCTACATAGGGCTCCCCTTAAAGAGCATATGGAGGCTGCAATTGGTGCAGAGTGAGGCTGCGTGGGTGATCTTGGGGGCTCCACGGAGCTCCCATATTACACCTCTCCTGCACGAGCTACACTGGCTCCCTGTGGCCTTCCGGGTGCGATTCAAGGTGTTGGTTCTTACCTTTAAAGCGCTCCATGGCTTGGGACCCGGGTACTTACGGGACCGTCTTGCCACCATCAAACTCCCGCTGGCCAGTGCGTTCCCGCAGGGCGGGCCTCCTTGGGGTTCCATTGTCTGGACGTTGTCATCTGGCAGCCCCGAGGGTTCGAGTCTTCTCTGTGGGGGCGCTCTCCCTTTGGAACAAATTACTCCCAGAGATCCGGACCATCACAGACCTGCAGACCTTCCGGTGTGCACTAAAGACCTATTTGTTCCAATAGGCCGGTCTGGCCTAGCATTAATTTTGGGGTTGAAATTGGTTTTAAAATTTTTTAAATTTTATAATTTTTTATAATTTCTAAATCAACCACTTAAGTTTATTCCTTAAATCTGTTTTTTAATGGTGATTAATTTATTGTTTTGTTTTTAGATGGTTGTACACCACCCCGAGTCCCTTCTCGGGAGAGAAGCGGTATATAAATTTAAATAAATAAATAAGTGTGGGGCGGCTGTAAAAAGCGAGGGAACTGCAACAGCTAAAAGAGGGAAAAGCAACCAATGAGGCTCTAAACATCACACAGTCCAAGACCCAAAGCATCATGGAGAGTTGTGCTCCTTTATTAACACCAGCAGCACAGGGCAAAAGGACAGGCAGTCACTGACTTTCACACCGGCATTTCTATTCCCTCCTGCAAAGCTGATCTTGTTTATAATCAGAGGAGTAAGCTGCTCTAATTTCTAAAGGCAAGAAGCGCTCTACCTGAAAGTCTTATTCTTCCTTCTACTGAAACACAAAGTTCTAATGCCAGGTTGGTTGGCATAAATGGGCTTCAAGTATAAGCTTGTTTCTCCCCAACCTTGCCAGGCATCCTGGAGCTCTGCAGGATGGGGACAGAGGACCTCTTTTTCTTCCCTCCTAATGTCCCTTTCAAGGCACTGCTAAATGCAAGCAGTTCCCACAAATTTGTTTAAGCTCCTTTAACAGCCCAGCAGTGCTGCAAAGCTAGGTGTAGCTTCCTTCCAGCGCAGACCACCAGAGCGCCCTCATGGCCTTGGCTGCAGCAGCACTGCTTGTCCACACAGTCCCTCTTGCACCCCCCCTGCAGGCACAATGTACACCTTTCCGTCAGCTGCCCGCCTGGGACTGAAGTCCGTTAGCTGGGCGTTGCTCTCTTGTATCTGAGCATAACTCCACAACTGGTAGCGGAAACTCTTGCCCTGCTTTGACAGCAAGTAGGTCTCAGCCACGGCCTCCAAAGGGATGGCTGAAGCAGTGTGGCTGGCATGGAAGAGCCCCGGGATGTCCTCGTCCTCCTGGCAGGCAGGTAGGTGGAAGTTACTCTTCAGACCAAGCAGCGTTCCTGGGAAAGAAATAAGATTTTGGGGGGGGGGGGGAGATTTCTGGGCCCTCAGTGGAACTGCTGAACATGGTGGGGGAAGGGAGGTTGGGGGATGTCTTTACCAATCCTAATGCTGGCCAAATCTGTCCTTCCCAACCAACCCCCCTTCCACAACAGAGATGCCTTAGGATATGCACTCCTACCCCAAACTTGGTCATCCATTAGTTGTGCTGGGACCCAGATTCCCTATTCAGGGACATGGGCGGGCCATGCCACTCTGCCAGGTGTTTTCTGGGACACCCAGAGATGAACCCCAACCCACAATTCCAGTGTGGCAACAGTACCCCCTTGTGGACAGTTAGCAGCTAGCCAGCAGAGCATACCAGAGACAACAGCCCAATGAGCCTTGTAGCCATTCCGTAGGCAGGGTTCGTGATTGTAATCCTCGTCATAGCTGCAGCAGGCATTAAGGTCCGGCCTGGAGACTTTGGCTCAAGAGAAAGCTCCCCTTGGCACTGGCTGCCGGTGAAAATACTTTCCCCCAACAGTTGGTCTTTTCTGGCAAGAGACCAACTGAAAGTCTCGGCTTTCTCAGTAAACCGTTTCAAACTTCAGAGAAGCCTTGAAGGAAATGGAAAGGAAAAACTTCCGTAGAGAAGGATACGGTATCAGCACAGGGAAGCCAGCAGTGAGATGTTGAAGAATCCTGTTGCGGTTCCATCCTTGCAGGCCTCCAGAAAGCAGCTCTGTTCTACAGGGGAAGACCTCCTCGGCCAGCTTGGCCATGTCAGCAGCTGAGGGGGGTGACAAGGGGAATGCTGGGGCCCTTACAAAGCAGCCCCCGACCCATCTGGTGCCCTGATCCAAACAATCAGCCGAACCAGTGGTTCACCAGCGGCCACCTGACAGATGTGTGGTGCCTGTTTGTCTTTCTCAGCTACTGACCTGAGAACATTTCTCCTTGTGCCGTATAGCCTCTCTCCAAAGCCACCTGCTTAATTCTCTCCAGGGGAACCTCGCAAGGCAGGCAGAGGTGAGCGCTGGCCATCCAAAGGGCCACCAAACCACACCTGCAGGAGGGAGAGAGCCGGCGAGTTCTGGCTGCACCAAGCCCGGCGGCCTTTAACCTTCCACCCGAGGCACTAGTACAGCAAACGCTGGGCCACCCCAGACCTTCCCATGCGCCCTCAAGTTCAGGGGGAGCCGGGCCAGATACTCACTGCGGGCCCTCCTGGATGAGGGACGGGACGGGGCGGAGGAACAGCAGCCACGCCAGATGCCGGCTGAACCTGCAACAGCAGCGGGGAGGGAGGCAGCCTCAGAGCCCGCACCGAGCACCAGCGGCACAGCCCGCCCCCGTTGACCCGCGCGAGCGACCGGCGCCCTACCGGGCCTTCTGCCGCCGCAGGAGCTCCCTCACACCGTCGCGGTCCCCGAGGCCGCCCGCCTGCTGCGCCGTCGCCAGGAGGAACGCGGCGCCCCGCGCGGGGGGCGACGCTGGCGGGGGCGGCGGGGGGGGACTTTCCGCCGCCAAACTCCGCGCGCCCTCCGCCATGCCGCCGCAAACCCAGCGGGTCAAGGGTCACAGAGCCTTCAGCCGAATCGACATTGGTCGGTTAGGCGGCATTCGGATTGCGTCATCTATTCGCGTCAGTGAGGATTTCCCGACATGTGAGGCGCCCAACTTGGCCCGACTTGATTAATCAACCAATCAAACATCGCGGCTGGGATGATGGGCGGGCTACATCCCGGAAGAGGGCTTCCTAACCCGACTCCATTTGGGGCGGGAATAAAAAGTAAAGCACGCTTATTGGACGTTAGTGAGGCAGGAGGAAATGGTCATGTCCTAGCGGGGATTGGCTAACGATGGTCCAATAGTGGAGGACGCGAGGAAGGATCGGCGGGAGCGCTTGTGGGCGAGCTGACGCGGCCTGCGCAGGATCGGTGAGGGATCGGGCGAGCGGGGCTCCATCCGCGCGTGGGGTGTCGCTGGGCGCCTTCCCGTCCTGGGCAGAGGCGCGACTGGGCTCTTCGTTTTTCCGAGATCCGCCGCCTCCTTGGCCTCTCCGGCTTCAGGGCGGGCGGGGGGGGGGCGTGAGCCCGAGCATGCGGGGTAGCAGCCGTCGCAGCTCGAAGGCAATTAGAAGGGAGAGGCGAAGGGAAGGGGAAGCGGCGGTCGCAGGTTTCCTGGAAGGAAAGTGGATTCCATACAATACGCGGCAACGCTTGGCTGTGCTCCGAGGAGGAGGAGGAGGAGGAAGGCTCGAGCGGCCTTTGATCCAGAGCCGGCCGTTTGCCTTGCATTCCGTCCTGCGTCTCCCTCCCATCAAAGCAATCTGGTGGCCTCCCATCCACTTCATCCTTTACCGGGTGGTCTCCTTTCCGCACCCAGCACCCAGCTAGGCACTCTCGGTAACCGGGATCCACAGGCTCCTCTGTTCCCTTCTGTGGAGTTTAGAAGGGCGAGTGACCATTTCCTTGGGGCTGGCTGAGTCTTCCAATTCAAGTTCGCCGCAGTTAAGCTTCTTCTCTTGTTTTTCAGTTTTATCTCATAAAGGAAATGTTAATTACTTCGTTTGGTTGAATCTTTTCATTACCCACCAGCCTCAGCTTTGCAGTTGTCATGGCGGTCCCAGAATCCCGGTCCAACCACACCATCTACATCAACAATCTCAACGAGAAAATCAAGAAAGACGGTGAGTTGGGCTGCTACTAATGCAGTGTGTCGGGAGTGGGTGGGTGGGCGGGCTGTATTTTGCCTTAGGAGTGCTGCAGTTCCTGCATTGCTGATCTATTTTGGGTTCCCAGATTCTTCTGGAAAGGAAGAAGCATATTTGGAGCGTACATCTGTGCTTTATGGGCCATTTTTTCTTTCTCTTTTCATAGCATTTGTGGAAGGGCAATAACTGCCCCAAAGTTGAGGTTTCAAAGTTGAGTAATCAATTTATGTTTTGACAGCAGGATATACGACTGCAGCATAAAGCAAAAGCTTAATTTTTTTTTTTCATTTTTCTCCACAGAGCTCAAGAAGTCTCTGTATGCCATCTTCTCCCAGTTTGGGCAGATCCTTGACATTCTGGTGTCCCGCAACCTGAAAATGAGAGGCCAGGCCTTTGTCATTTTCAAAGAGATATGCAGCTCCACCAACGCCTTACGCTCCATGCAGGGGTTCCCTTTTTACGACAAACCCATGGTGAGTTGCTACCGTTTTTCACTTTGGGAGGGAGGAAAGGCAAGTGGCTCAAGGAGATCTAATGGCAGTCAGCCAGTACAGCGCCTGTAAACTCCCATGTGGCTTGACCAAGAGGGCCTTTTCTGCCATTGTGCTCCAGTGAAGCTTGGCAGTTTGCTGGCCAGGCATTGGGCAACTCGGTACTTCTTTTCCCTACCCAGAGGATCCAGTATGCCAAGGCAGATTCTGACATCATAGCCAAGATGAAAGGCACTTTCGTGGAGCGGGACCGTAAGAGAGAGAAGCGAAAGCCCAAAGGCCAGGAGGCACAAGCAGCTAAGAAGCAGATGCCAGGAGCAGCTGCCCCAGTTGCCCCCTCTGTCCAGGGCACCGTGCCAGTGAGTGCCTGCCTCTGGGCGCTTTGGGCCCAGCTGGTTCTGGGGAAACAACTGCTTTCCTTCAGGACACTCTTCTCCAGGATGAAACCCAGACCCTGGTTGTGTGTGTGTGGCTAGTATTTCACCTTTAATGAAAGCAGGCTCTGAAGTGTGCAGTTTTTCCTTCCCTGGCCTGGTCTTGCGATTCAGAGCTCTAGAAGCTTCGTGATGACTTTTGAATGGCAGACTCAACAGATGGGGAGCTCTTTGTGAAGCCCTGCCTGCCCCCCCCCCCCCCAGCTGGCTTTGCTGAGGTTCAGGAGGACCTCCCTACATCCCTTGCTTTCTCCTCAGGGCATGCCCCCCATGAACCAGGCCCCCTGCGTGATGCACCACATGCCAGGGCAGCCCCCCTACATGCCACCTCCAGGCATGATGCCACCACCTGGCATGGCACCTGGCTCCATCCCCCCAGGGGCGATGCCACCACAACAGATGCTGCCAGGGCAGATGGCCTCAGCGCAGCAGGTGAGTGAAATCGGGTGGAAACCACTGGGGGTCGTCTGTGTCTTACTCCCGTTTCGATAAGGGGGTCTGAGGGCCTTTTCTTCCTGGGCCTTAAGCGATCAGAATGGTGGGATGTTTCTGCCCCCTGCAGCTGTCGGAGAATCCGCCTAACCACATCCTGTTCCTCACCAACCTCCCTGAGGAGACGAATGAGTTGATGCTGTCCATGCTCTTCAATCAGTAAGTTCCACTCTTCGGTGGGGCTTTGGGGGAGGATGGGGCAGGACTGGCAGCGGAGGACTGCCTGGTGTGGAAGGTTGGACTTCCCTCCACAGTCTGTGCACACCAGCCTTTTCTACGCGGATGCCCGCAAGAACCTCTTTTTTTCTTAATGCAAGACTTCCTTTTCGAGTTACAGCCTTGAGCGCATGTGGCCACATTTCCTTCCAAGACACCACTCTCGCAGATTCAGCCCTGAGCTGCTTGCTTTGCTTTGCTGCAGGTTCCCTGGCTTCAAGGAGGTTCGGTTGGTGCCCGGGCGCCATGACATTGCCTTTGTTGAATTTGACAATGAGGTGCAGGCTGGTGCCGCCCGTGATGCCCTCCAAGGGTTCAAGATCACCCAGAACAACGCTATGAAGATCTCCTTTGCCAAGAAGTGAGGCCCTGTGCTGAGGCGGGGGCAGTTCCTGAACTGTTGGCTTTTTTTTCTAGTGTTTGCTTGTAAAATGGTTTGTGTTGTTTCTCTAATGTTGTCTCCTGTGCAGGTAAGTGTGCGTGCGTGCGTGTGTGTATGAATGAGTGAAAGAGAAGTGATTTGCAGTTGCACGAAAGGCAGGCAGAGCTATCTGCCCGTTGGGTGTGTGGCGTCTGAAAGGGAGAAGCCGATTCCTGGCAAAAGCTTTGTACCCAGAGTCTGACGGCCAGACATCGCACCTGGAGCTTTTCCTTTTGGCAATAAACACCTTCCTTTGTTCTTTCTGTTGGCTTTGGATCTCACTGACTGGAAATTTGTGGGTCTCAGTTCTTTGGGCAGAGGAAGCCTCTGAAGCTTTTTCTGCCCCCCTCTCACCACAGGCCAAGGGGAGGAGATACTCTTTGGGGCTGGGGGGACAGCAACACCCCGCTTGGACCCTGATCCCACCTGGCTGATGGCGTTTCCTAGCTGGCTTATTGTAGGCAAGCTTGCCTGGCAGGGCTGCTTAGTTGGTTCCCAAGAGTCGCCGTTTGCTCCTGGTTGAGCAAAGCTGGTCTTTCCACATGTCTTTGCTGAGGGGGCGTCAGCGGTTTTTATGCTGCTGCAAAACTGCCAGAGCAGATGCTGTATTGAACACTGAAGTTTTGGAATCCTAGTGGACAAGTGTTTAAACTCAGAAGTGGGCTGTGCATGTGCTTCAGGGACCAAAGCTGAACTTTGATGGATGGGGCTTAAATCCTGCTTGGGGAGCCTTGCAGGATCTGCTTAAAGAGCAAGTGTTGATTCTTAAGGGCACGCAGCAATGAAAACACACCACCCAAGGTTACAACAACCTCAATCACAGCAGCAGCAGAGACCCTGGGAAACTGCCAGGTCACCAGAGCCTTGCAAAAGGCTGATGGGGTTGAGGCATCAAGAATTCTCTGCCTGTCTCCACCACTACCCTGGGGATTTCCTGGGGAGGAGAACCGTCTGGGCTCTTTGCTCCCAAGACCAAGGATTGGCTGGGCCTGAGGTGCGCCTGTCTCTTGCCCGGCTCTGCTGTTTTCCTTTCTGGATCCCTGCCCAGGACTCAAGGTGTTCCATGCCAAACAGGTTTTGCAGGATCCTGCAAGTTGGGTGGGGCCGGGCAATTGGGGAATCTTCCAAGGCACAGCCAGGAGGCTGGGGGAGCACAGGGCTGACCTTCCAGCCCCTCATCCAAAGGGTGTTTCCCATTTTCTGCAGGGATAGTGGGTGGGTTTCTGCTGAAAAGCAGGAGAAAACCTCCCCAACCTCAAAATAAAAAGGCCTAGCTGGAAAGTGCTGCTGGCCAGGGAGAAGCCGCCTTCCCTTCTTTCCTGGGTGGCTTCGCCAGAGTTGCCGTGCTGAGCAGAAAGTGCCCTCCGCGGTGGGGCTGGGGGAAGCTAGAATTCATCCTGGGCAGGAGGGCAGTGAGCGAAGCCCCTTTCTCTGGGGCTGGGGCTGCGGTGCCTGGCGGGCCTCGGAGGTCGCGGCGCCCCCAGTCCTTGCAGCGTGGAAGGGAAGAAGGCGCGGCCGGGCTTCCCTGCCTCGGGCTGCTGGCGGCGCGCTCATGGCCGGCGGGTCCAGGGTGCGGGTGCTGGAGCTGGAGGTCCGCGGCCCGGAGGCGTGGCCAGGCAAATGAGGATTCTCGCCTTCCCACTGCCGCCTCGCGCCGCACTCGCCGCCTCGCTCCGACGGTGCGCTGATGCCGTTGCCGCCGGTGCCTCCGCACCGTCCTCGAACCCGCCGGTGGCGGCCGCTGCGGGGCTTGGAGTGCGTGTTGCTGGGTGACGGCGCGGTGGGCAAGACCAGCCTGGCGCTCAGCTACAGCACCAACGGCTTCCCCGCGCGCTACGTGCCCACGGCCCTCGACCGCTTCTCGGGTACCGTCGCGGCGGCTCCGTCATGGGGAGGGCGCTGCCCTGCAGGCTGGCGGGGGGCGGAGGGCCCGGGTGCGCCGGAGCAGAGGCCCCCGGGGAGGCCCGGCCAGGAGGCGGGGGTTGGCGCCGCGGCGGACCCGCTCGGTCCCTCGTCTAACCGGGGCGCCTGTTGTGTTTCTCCAGCTGTGGTCCAGGTGGACGGCGCCCCCATCCGTCTTCAGCTGTGCGACACGGCCGGGCAGGTAAGGGCTTCTCTGGAGCCCCGGAAGGCGGCGCCTGGCCGGTGGGGTGGGCTGCCCTCCCGCCGGGAATTCAGGCTGCCGCGCGCGGCATTGCTTTTGCGGGCCCGGCGGCGGCTCCTCGGAATCCTTGGAAGCTAGCGCGGCTCGGCTCCAGGAGAACAGCCTATCCCGGGCGGGATCCCCAACGGAGCGGGGACAGCCTTGCTCTCTTTGGGCCCCCGCTCTGCTTTCCTCCCACCTGGGAAGAAATGGGGGGGGGGGGGGTCTTCGCTGGCCTCCACCTTTTCACCCCCCCCACACTCCCAGCAATGTGTGGGAGCCAGGCACTCTGTACACACTTAGGCACACTCAAAATCCCAATGATTATTTATTACATGATTAATCCAATGAGCAACTGGAGTTCTCCTGCCAAAAGAGGCTGGTCACGGGATGGGGATGGAATGGGGGCTTTTAGGACCTTGCGGTACAACCAAACTTTGGCCAGGCTCCCTGTCTGGTTGCCCAAGCTTCTATTTGCAAAGGCTAAGGCTGGGCCCTGGATGGAGGGGGGAGGAGCCATACGATGAGGGGCGGGGCTCTCCTCACTGCTGTGCTCTGCTGCCAGGATGAATTTGACGCCTTGTGGCAGGCCTGCTGCCCGAAGGCCGATGTCTGCCTGCTCTGCTTCAGTGTGGTGGCACCCACCTCCTTCCGGAACATTGCGGACAAGTGGTACCCGGAGATGCGTCGCCACTGCCCTTCCACCCCAGTGCTGCTGGTGGGGACCCAGTCGGACCTGCGGCAGGACGTCAAGGTGCTGATTGCCCTCTCCCGGTGCCAGGAGAAGCCGGTGCCTCCCACGGCCGGCCGTTCTTTGGCCAGGAAGCTGGGCATGTCCGGCTACGTGGAGTGCTCAGCCCTCACCCAGAAGAATCTGAAGGAAGTCTTTGACACCGCTATTGTGTTGGGGCTGCGGGCCGGTGAGGGCCCCAAGGGGCAGAGGGCTCCCCCCAGCTGCATCTGGGCCCTCTCTAAAGACTGGTGGAACAAGTATGTTTGTGTGCGGTAACCCAGGGTACAGCATCCTCCCCCCAACACCCCAGGGATGGGCCCTGGTGCTGGGATCCTTCATGAACTGGTGCCTTGTGATGCGTTGCTCCTGGGTTGGGGGCCCAGGAGAAGCCCAGGGCTGGGCTCCTCAAAGCATCATGCTTCTTCCCCAGCCTACCCTCTGTGGCAAAGCGTGGAAGGGCTACCTGTGCAGAAGAGGACCCACCAGGGCTCTTCCCAAGTGCTGAGGGGGAAGGACACATCAAAGCTGTTCGCTCTTGCTGAGTGCAAAAATGGGAAAAAAGAGCCCTGGGTCCTTGAGGGGCAGAACCAGCCGGAGAGCTTGCCGCTGTCATCATCCCAAATGATAGTGCAAAGTTTTGACCAAGGAGTTGATTTGATTGTAAACAGAAATACATAATCCAATAGTATGGTTTTTAGAAGTGAAATGACATGCTTTGAAAAACATGGTTAACAAAATGCTTCAGAGAACATTGCTAACTGGATTTGTTTTGTTTCTTTAAATTACATACAGTAAATAGGCAAATTCCAGGCCTTGGTCTTGGAGCCCTTGTTTTGGCGTAGCCTGCTGACTTTTTGTCCTCTTCTCTACTTTGGGGTCTCTTAGGGATGAGGCTGGGGGTTATTAATCCCAGCCTCTCTTTATACTGCTGATTTTCCAACTAGTCACTGCAGCCTCACAGATTGACAGCCCAGTGCCAGATGATCATCCTGATCGAATACCTTTATGGAAGAAACAGTTTGAGGTGGTGCGATATTTCCGTTCCCTTGGGTTTTTTGCACTAAATATTTTCTTTCTGCATTTTCTTTGCAACCACTATCATTTTAAATGTATTTTCCCCTAAACAGAGTACTCCTCCTTGAACCCGAAGGTGTAGGTATTCTATGAGAAGAACAAGGTCCTTGGTGCTCTCTGAGCTTCCTTGTTTTCCTGCCGACATTTCTTTATCCAAATTAGGTAACATCATCAGTGCTAGTGAAGAAGAGTTTTCTGCACACAGCAGAAGCACTGAAAAATTAATTTTATGGCCTGGGCAGTATTGTGTGTTTTACAAGATGCAATGGGGCTTGTGAGATTAATATTAACCAGAGCAGGAACTGGAGTAAAGCTTTATTGATAATGAGGGAGGAGCAGCAGTTCAACCTCCCTCCTGCCATCAATCCAGACCTTTCAGGGCAACCTGCTTCTTCCTCCCCCAGTCCTGAAAACTGCGCAACTCTGAAAGGGTGTCTCACACAACAGGCTACTTGCTCAAGATAAAGAATGCCATATAAGGAGGAGAGGGAGGGAAGACATCCAAGCCCAGCTGGCTCTTTTTGACAGTTTGTTAACTGAGATGCCAATAGGTGTTGTGTTGTATTGGTGTTAAGTTATTGGGGTTTCATTCCTTGAGGTCTCAAGCTTTCCTGACGGTCTGGAGGCAGGGAGGTCATATGTACTCGTAAATGCCCTCTGAACCCTTGCCTCTCCCTGCCTGCTGCAGGAGAAGGGAGAGCCCTGCTGTGCCTTGCCCAGTGCCTGATGGGCACAGCTGTTTCCCTGGCAGACGGTGTTCCTGCCAAGAGCAACTTTTGTCTCTTCTGCCAGGCTCCCAGAACAGGCTTACAGGAGGGTCCAGCTGTCTTGCCATTGTCTCGCTACAGGCTGGGGTGCTGGGAAATAATATTCCACCAGGTGGGCTGCCCATTTTGTGTGTGTGTACACACACATTTGCCTCTCTGCTGCACTTTTTGCCCTTTGTGGCCTGTGACCTTGGTTCCTTTGTTGTCAAGTCGGCTTTATTGTCATTTCAACAATATACAGTACAGTACACAGTGAAACAAAACAATATTTCCCCAGGACCAAGGTGCTAAGTCAGGCAACATAGATAAAAGAAACAAAAAAGCAGGACACAGAACTACACATAATTCTAAAACTAAAAACTTAGAAAAAAAACTAAATACACAAGTACAGGTGAAACTTGGAAAATTAGACTATCGTGCAAAAATTCATTTATTTCAGTAAATGCAACTTATAAGGTGAAACTAATATGAGATAGACTCATTACATGTAAAGCAAGATTGAACTAGCCATGATTTGTCATAATTGTGATGATTATGGCATGCAGCTCATGAAAACCCCAAATCCACAATCTTAGAAAATTACAATATTGTGAAAAGGTTCAATATTCTAGGCTCAAAGTGTCAGCTAATTAAGCCAGAACACCTGCAAAGGGTTCCTGAGCCTTTAAATGGTCTCTCAGTAGGAAGCACAATCATGGGAAAGACTGCTGACCTGACAGTTGTGCAGAAAACCATCATTGACATCCTCCATAA
>JAEANM010000666.1:0-33375 GCA_017656035.1 Myanophis thanlyinensis
TCTTTTTCAGCTATCCGGCCTGGCCTGATACCTCAGGGTTATTTTAATTGTGGTTAGTTTTAAATTTTTTAATTTTTAACTTTAATCTTAATTTTATAATTAATTTTAATATAATTTTAACTATAATTTTTAATATACCAGCAAATTTAATAATTTTATATTGTTTTTTAATTGTTGTTCTTGTGTATTTTACTTGCTGTGAACCGCCCCGAGTCCCTCGGGAGAGGGTGAGGTATATAAATTTAATAAATCAAATCAATTCAAACAAGGTCAGCCAATGGGAACTGGGACAGTCTGGAGCCTGGGTGTGACTTAGCTCTGCAGCTCTGAGTCTGTGCATGCTGCAGCTCTGATCTGAAACTGAAATTGTCCTTTCCTCTGCTTGTGTTTGCTACCATGTTGAAAGAGCTTTTGGTATTGTATTACCTACTTCGTGTAATGTTATATATAAAGAGAAGTGATTGGATCCTGCTAAATCAGTTACTTGTGTGTGCTTCTGAATGTGATTGCTGCTGCAAACTCTAATAAACATGCAGAGAAGATTTCTTTTCTGCAAAAATTGGTGGTAGCAATGATATCCCTTACCCATCAAGGGAAGAAAGTGCAATAGTAAAAACTGTGGGAGGCAGGGCAGCACAACACCAGCGGCTCTGCAAGAGGTGAGATCTTTTTCTTTTGTGAGCTTCTGTTTTGTCGTTTGCAGGAAAACTTCTCTCTCCCTGCAAACAGCGGCAAGAAATGCAATGGAGAAATGTGGTGGAGCTGAGCTGGGGTGATGGCACATGTGCCTACAGAGAGGGCTCTGAGTGCCACCTCTGACATGCATGCCATAGGTTTGCCACCACTGGCCTATGGTATTAACAGCCCACGTTAAAGAGTCTTTAACTCAAACTAGTTAATCAAGAAGAATTTTGTCAATTTCTGAATCAATCTACTTAAGATGCAATTCATTTCTCTTCTAAATACCAGCATTCTACTATCCCAATGGGTCTTTTTTAAAAGATATTTTTGTCCTGCCATTATTATTTTTATAAATAATTCAAGGCAGTTATTTATAAAAATAATAAAACAGGTCAAAAAGGCAGCGAACATATCCAGTGGTGGGCTGCTGCCTGGTTGGACCGATTCTACTGAACCGGTAGTTCTGATCTTCATTTGGTCCTGCCCACCCACCTGCCCATGCTCTATCCTGTCCTATATCCTTTCCTTCTTTCTGGTTCAGCTGAAAGCCAAATTTGTGCAGCACAGTTGATTTGCACACCTTCGCTGCAAAAGTGCATACTCACAGTACTGGTTGTTAAACCAGTTGCAGCCCACCACTGAACACATCTAACATATCACAATCCTCCCTTCTCCTATTTTCTCTAGGACAGGGATGGGCAATTATGGCTCCTTGATGACTTATGGACTTCAACTCCCAGAATTCTGGGAATTGAAGTCCACAAGTCATGAAGGAGCTGTGATTGCCCACCCCTGCTCTAGGACAACAATCCTGTGAATGAGTTGGGATAAGAGAGAGAGATTGGTCTAAAAGTTACCCAGCTGGCTTTCATGTCCAAAGTGGAACTAGAACTCCAGGTCTCCTGGATTCTAGCCTGGTGCCTTAACCACTAAAACAAATTGGCTTTTAACGTTTTTTGTGTCATGAAGTCCTTTTAGAGACTTGTGAATTCTACAGTCTACAAATATATTGAAATTCATAGACAGAGACTGTAGTACAAAGAGAGCTGATTATGCTCAAATATACGGTAATTGAAATAATCAATTATATAATCAAAATATGAAAAAATAACATATATACTATCATGATATGCTTCTTTATTAATCCATTAACTCAATAATAAGACAATACTTTTTTCAGCGAGAGGGGTATTATAATTTTAGATAGTAAAATATCCTTTTTGGAGATTTATGAAAACCATAATTTACTTCACTGCCAAATGTGTTATTGAATGAAAAACTAAATTTCAGCTATAGGTTAGTGAAGATAAAGCTGATTTTTCTTCCCATCCAAGTTCATGGACCCCCTAAAATTTATCTATCAATTTTCAAGGGATCTGTGGCTCCCTGGTCAAGAATTTCTGTATTATTCTCTTGTCTGGGAGCTAAACAACCTTTTTGGATTAGTGACACATTTATAAGTCTCCTTTAGTCCCTTGAATGATTTTTAACACATCTTGTAATCTTTTTACAAAGCGGATGGAGGGGAGGAAACATTTTCAAATAAAACTCTGGGATGCAGCCACCCAGTAGTTTAATTTTCTAAGTATGTGGCTAATACAAACTCAGAAGCATTATTAGTAATAAAGATGATACTAGCAAATTTGCCACACTCCAGCTTCCCATTGATTTTTTTTAATTAAAACAATGTAAGAAAAGTACAAGGACAGGGAGTTTCATATATACTGCATTTGATATGATATATTTATTATACTACAGAGTTTTAACAACATTATTATCAGGAAAACCTTTTCTTAATCTACGTATTAGTCCAAACATCTGCATTTGCATTTGTTATTAGTCAATGTGCAATTGTCTTGTAAAGCTATGGGATGTGATTTGATGAAACAAAAAATACTTAGTTGGCCCAGAGCTAAAAATTTCCACTGTACAACTGAGTCTGTATAGAAGTGGGAAGCCTATGACCCTTCTGCTGTTGCTGCTGAATAACGATTCTCAGCTTTCCTACATTTATTATGTTGCCTGAAATTGTGTGAATTGTAGTTCAGCCATGACAGGAAAATGGTGAATTCCCTATTTTGCTGTAAAATATAACTACTCGATGACAAGAGTGATTTAGTAGTCAACTGGTTCATGTAACATGGGCATTTATCAACTCTTGTGCCTATTTGCCTACTACACCTCCTCTTCCTACTTACAAATAGTTGTAAGCGGTAGTCCCCCGCTTACAACTATTTGCTTAGCAACTGTTCAAAGTTACCACAGCACTGAAAAACGTTACTTACAACTAGTTTTCGCACTTAACAGCCATTGCAGCATCCAACGGCTGTTGTGGTCACATGATCACAAGTTGAGGGCTTGTGGCAACCAACATGTACATACTTGCAACTGTTGCAGCATCCAAACTTTGTGTGATTGCCATTTGTGACCTTCCCAGCCAACTTCCAACAAACAACGTCAATGGGGGAAACTGGATTCGCTTAACAACCACACAATTCACTTAACAACTATGGCAAAAAAGGTCATAAAATCTGGTACAACTCACTTAACAACTTTCTTTTTTAGCAAAGGAAATTGTGACCCCAATGTAGTTGTGAGTCAAGGACTACCCGTATATAACCTAATTTGTTCTAATTAAAATATATGGGAGAAAGCTTTATAGCTAGTTTACTGCCATTTTTAAGATATGAAAATCTATTAAGTACGCAAACACACTGCTGAACCATCTACTTGTTAGTATTTTATAGTGCAAGCCTAGAGTGTGTATCTATCACCTGCTAAAACAGAATAAAGTCATTGCAACATAAGTTAAGTCTTTCACAATGATTCTGGGATGCTAGTGTACACAGAGTACCAGCTAAAAACTTTTCAGACCATCAGTAATTGTATTCGTTTTATGAAGTTGCATTACTGCACTGCTAATTTTTAAAACTTTTAAAATATCTCTGTTTATTTTTAAAATGTGGTATAAAACATTCAGCAGGCACTCTTTATTAATAAAAACTGAAAGTCAGCAAACCATGTGTGAAATACTATCTAAGGAAAATTCAGAGAAAAATTCAGGCTATTGCCATTCCAACTCAGGAGACTCCTCTGTCTCTAGGGAGTTCATCTCCATCTGTAGATTCTGTCTTACAAGTTTTTAAACAACTTTGGAAATCAACTCAGGAATATTACAATATATAACCATTCGTGATCAGAGAAATACCACTGTTATTACAAAATAAAAGAAAGTAAAATATGACTCCGTAACACCAGAGGCTCCATTGATTTCAAGAATTCTTATGCAAGTAGTGCCAGATTGCCAACAAGGTACACAGTCTAACAAAAAATTCTCCTACATAGAGCACTTTGAAATTCAATGAAAATTGCACACATATATGAATCTCCTTAGACTGTAGATCTCTCATTGTAGGCTCTGATACCTGATATGAAAATTGGGAGATTCTTTTGCACAATCTTAATTATTCATGATTTCTGAAAACGTGCCTCCTAAATATTTAATAGTTTTCATTAATTTTCTTTTCATAGAACATTTATTTGGCTATTTCCTTTTTTTTTTTTTTATTTTGTAGATGTCAAATATGGGCTAAAGGAATTGATTATTGCTGAAATGCAGACTTTCCTTGCTTTCTTTTTTACCATTTAAATAGTTATTAGCTATTCAATGCCGATCAATTAACTGAATAACAAAAGATGTAAATTTATATTTGAAGATTACAAAAAGTATATTTCATTCTGGACAGATTTCCAACTCATGAAATGGCATGCTGTTTGCAATTGTTTCAGTACAGTTAGGAGCACCAGAAAACCGCACCTTTCTCCATCAAGATACACATCCATCAGTTCAGCAAAAGTTATGGAAATATCCAGACATAACATGAAAATGGCAACCAGAATACACAAATAGGATTTAAATTGGAATGATGCTTGGTTAGATCCAATGGAGTTCAAAGTTGAAATAAAGTTGGTATTTTGATATCCTTGATCTAGAGAGATAGCCCAAGCATATTAACTTTTAAAAAGGAGTAGTTTAAACCTTACAATAAAGGATATCAGTTTGCAAACAATTCTACAAAGAATAGCCTTTTCTTCCATTCAGACCTCTCAGAGAGAAGTACACCCCTTAACTTGCTATGAACTAGCATTAATTTCTTCATCCAGCCCCCCCCCCTCCAGTTGTATAGGAATATATCTGCTATCATCCCCTGGCAGCATTTTGAAGGTTGTGGATAATGGATGTCATAGAATAACACAACTTAAGAAAGAACACCAAGTAGAGGGAGAAGGACAAGTGTAAAGGAAAACTGAAGTAGAAGTGAAAGAGAACAAGTTCCATGATCAAATCACCTATCAAAATGGTCCTTGAGTCCTTTCTTCTACTATAAGCTCCTGGACTTTAGCTTTGTGTATACTGCACAAATGCTTGGCCTTGATGATACAGCCTTCCTTCATTTGTACACAGAGGTCCTGAGCTTTTCTTATTGCTATGCCATGGAACTGTTCTTTCTAATAAAAAAGTTACAAGTCGGGACATTCGGCTCCCTAGTTCTTTCTCCCCAGACTTTAGAGTACAGACAAGCTTAGCAATCCCCACCCAGTTGGTGTCTTCCTGTCAAAACCTTACAACAGCTTTGGGAAGGAATGAAGCTGGAAGTGTCCCAGGTGAAGTGGGGGTGGGGGGGGGAAGAGAAAGTAGAGAGGCAACTTCGCTAGAAAGGTGTGAAGGTAGGTGCCAGCTCACACCTACCAAACAGACTTTACTCACTGGTTTTATATGTACACTCACCTGCTCAGGGCCCTGAAAGCAGATCCTGCAGAGAGGCGTTCTCATTCCGCTATCCAAACTGCTCCCCAGCGAATACCCATCCTCCGTCTTCCCTTTGCAGAAGTCGTCGGAGGAGGCGCTGCTCATCACAGTCGTGGGAAGCTCTCCCTCTTCCCCAGGGCTTTCCCACTCTTCTTCGGGAGGGCTCGTGATGCCCCCCACTCCTCCTCCTCCTCCTACACCTCCTCCTCCACCACCACCATCACCAACCCCGTCCGTCGGCGCTCTCCGAGGTGCCCACCGCCCTCCATATAGCGCAGTCAGCGTGTTGTTATTAGACGCCTGTAAACTCAAGGCTTGGTCTGTTCTGCTCATGGGGGGGAGAGGCAGCGGCGAGGGCGGAGGAGGGGCCGGGGGTCTCCGCAGAAAGAAGACCTTCAAGTCATTGAACAACATGCGGCAGCGGCACTTGAGGAGACCCTGATGGTGCAACATCTGTCTGGGGATCAGCAGTCCAGAGCAACAGTACCAGAAAACCACCACGCGAGTTGATATTAACATGTGCCTTCTCTTTCAGACAGTCGCGGGCAAGAAAAATGCAGGCCGGTAGAGGGCGCACAAGAACAAGAGGGCTGAATCGGTTCACTTCCGCTTCCTTTCCCTTGGCTCCCACCGTTGCCTTCACCGAGGCAGACGGTGTTTGCTAAGAAAAGTGGAAAATTGGCTGGAGGATTATTTTTTTTTTTGTATATTTCACAGCATGCGGGCAAAGATGATGACTTTTTGCCTCTCCTCCCCCCAACTCTCTCCTTCTCAAAAAGCAAAGCATTAAAATTTCAGTCTCCTTTCCACCCACCTTTTAAAACAAAATAAATAATCCGAGAAACGTTTCTAACAAAAAGAGTAAAATAAAATAGGAACGAGCGTGCTACCCTTTACGTGCTGGGTAGGCTCGTTCAAAGAAATATCGAGAAGGGAACTGATCATTCCAGAAGCAGAAAGTGGTTGAGAGAGAGAGAATTCAAGCCACTAGAAAGTGGAAAGAAGGGAGGAAACGGTTCGTTCAAAAGTATTTGACATATCAAATAATCCCCTTATTACTAGTTTTTAAACTTAGTAGGAACGTTTAAAAATGTGCTTTTGGCAGAACAACAGTAGAGACGATAATTATTAAAATGCAAAAATAGTTTCTGTTGCTATCGCCATCATTAAGAATAGTAATATCAAAACTGGATTTCACTGACCCAAAGGGGAAAAAAGCACATTTTTCATGAAGAGAGGGTGAAACACATGCTTAATTTTAATTCCTCGTAGGTTGTTCCATTTACTACTTTATTAAAATATTCTGAATAGAAATAGAAAAAAGTCCTGAAAGGAAGTGAATATTAGAGGAAGTTAATTTTGACTCCAAGATTGACTGGATTTTGCTTTACCTCCCGCGTTCGAGGGACTGTCTGGACCACACGCAACCACTGGGGGGGGGGGGGGAACCCGACAAAACAAAACCCGGAGATTGGGGAGGGGACCTAAATCGGAGTTATTCCATAATTGTTTTCCGCCTTGGATTTGAAACAAACACGCATCCGTCGAGTTCTAAGAAATCCTTTTGCATGAAATTGATTCAGCGAAACGTGGATCTTACATTGTCACGTTTCCTTTCCCCCTTTTCACAAAACAGAAACGTCATCAAACGCAGTGACAGTCCTTACAGACCATTGTGGCTGACGCGGAAGAAAAGGTGCATTCAGCAGATGCAGGGATCTCCTTCTGATGAATAAGGCGCCGCTACAACTCCCTCCCGTTGCATCTGCTTCGCCTTCTCCTATCCTCCTCTTCCTCCTTCTCCTCCTCCTCCTTCTCTGATGCTTGTTTTCGCTCAATGGCATTGACGCTCAACCATTGCAAGTCTTTAAAATAAAAGGAGGAAACCCACAAACCAACAGCCGTAGATCGAATCCTCGCTTTGCTGGGGAGGATTGCCAAAAAGAAGGCGAAGGTTCGCTAGAAAAACGACGCGCCAGACTCAGAGCTCCGCGACAAAAGAAGAAGGGGGTTGGGGGGTTGTTTCGCTTGCAGCTTGTCTACTTCCCCTCCCCGTCTCGGCAGTTTGGCTTCTCTTGGTCGGCAGCCTCCCACAACTCTCCATCCGGCTTTCCGTGATGATGTGGCTGTTGCTACCTCCTTGGGATGCAATGGGAAAGAAGGATAGTTTTTGCGGTGCAAATGGGGATGTGGAAGAAGGGCGGGAGTGAGGGAGGCTGGGTGGGACGTGGTTCTTTCTCCGCCTCGTCCTCCTCTTCCTCCTCCACCTCTTGCCCAATCCTTAAATAAATAAAGCTGAGACAGGAAAGGAAAGGGGAGGAGGATAAATTCAAGTTGCAACCCAGGCTTAGTCTCCCGCCCCACGCCATCTCCACGGCCGGCAATCGCTGTCAATAAGCCGTTTGTGGAGCGCGCGGGGAAGAAACATCTTCTTCCGATAGAAAAGGCGCCTGGGAATTAGAGGAAAGAATTGGGGAGGGGGAGGGGGAGGGGAGCGAGAGAAGAAGAGAGGGGAGAGGGCGCCGCTGATTCGAGCGGCCACGATTTCAGCACTCAACGCCTCTGGACAGCTCCCCTTCGCCTCTCAGCACCTCCGGCTATCGGTAGCTGACGGAGCCAGCCCAGGCGGAGCCAGAAGGAAGGGGCAGGGCCAGAGAGAGACCACGCCTTCCCGAGTGACCCCCTTCACTCGTGTCCAAGCTAAACGTACGTTGTTTACACTTCACATTTCTGCCTGCTTATAGAGTGACGGAACGGGTCCTTTAAAAAGAAAAAAGAAAAAGGCAGAGGTGGCCAGTATTTGCTTATATGGCAAACAAGTGTCTATGGAGATTCTCAGCCATTCAGGTCATGGCTGTCCCAAAAGTGCTTTTTTTTTTCTTTTTTCAACAGGCAACTGGACTTTCTTGAGTCCAGTTGCCTCTTGGAGGCGTGGGGGGGGGGGAGAGCACCTTTGGGATATATCGGCTAGTATTTGCCTATAACGTGGGATGGAGTTTTCTCCCCGGTGGTCCCTTATGGCTTTCTAAGTTCTGCCTGTTGCTAACTTAAGTGCTCCAGGACTTAAGTGCCTTCCTTCGGCCTCCGGCTTCAGAATGATGTTTCTTAATGATGTTTGCTCATCCGTGTATCCGTAAAAGGAGTACATTTTGTACGCGTGTGTCTTTAGGAAGGTACGACTTCTGCTAACTGTTTGGCTGTGGTTAATTTGAGGAGCAGGCTGTTCGGGCAAAAACTGGACTATTTTGGGGGGTCAGGGGACGCTGACATTCTCCCGCAGTTCTTAGAGATGTGGGAGATCTGCAACACCACATTTTAACCACTGTTCACTGTGGCTCCTTATCTATTGATATTTATTTAACAGAATGACAGAGTTGGGAGGGACTTTGTCCAACCACCACCACCACCCCTGCCGCCCAAGCAGGAGATGTTACACCATTTCTGACAGATGGCAGTCCAGTCTCTTCTGGGCTGTCTCCCACAACTTCTGAAAGTAAACTGTTCCATAGGTTTATTGTTCTCACTGTCAGAACATTTCTCCTTATTTCTAGGTTGAGTCGCTCCTTCATCAGTTTCCATCTATTATTCCTTGTCTGGCCTTCAGGTGCTTTGGAAAATAGGTTGGCCAGTGGTGAAATTCTTTTCTTTTTACTACCGGTTCTGTGGTCAGGGCCACAGGATTAAACATCACCAAGCACAGAATTACCATTACCATTACAACTTCACCAAAGTTACAATGTAATAAGGGGAGAGGCAGTTTCTGTGAGCAAGGCAATAAAGATTAGGCTAGAAACAACTGCGTTATTTACAGGATTAACCCTGTAAAGTTAATCTTTACAGAATTAACCCTGCAAAGTGGAAAAAAACAAAAGGAGATTTCTTCTAATAACAAGTTTTATAGAACCAGTGCGAACCGGCTGAATTTCACCTCTGAGGTTGGCCCCCTCTTCTCTGTGACAGCCCTTCAAATTTTGGACCACTGCTATCATGTCTCCCCTAGTCCTTTTCTTCACTAGACTAGTTCCTGTAACTGTTCTTCATATCTCTTTGCCTCCAGCCCCCTAATTGTCTTTGTTGCTCTTCTTTGCATTCTTTCCAGATGGACTGAAGTAGAAAGAGGTACATCCAATGCAATACCTCATCCATATCTGTGAGCTCTCTCTTAGGCTGCTGCTGAACAAAGATTTAGCAATCAAGAGTCATAAAACTGCCCAGCTAACAGAGGAAGGATGTAGGGTAAAGTGGGAAGGAGCTCCCGGTGTCTAAAAGTAATGGACTACTGCATTTTTGGGAGAGTCCAGTCTTATGGTTGGAAGATGGGTTTAAAAGAAAAAAGAAATGAATTGTTCTGACAATCCTAACCTACAACTGGCAAAATCCTTCTCTATTTTGGAAACATTTCCCCATGCCTTATTACTATCCGTCTCTTTCTCTTCTTTCTCTTTCCACTTCCTTAGATGTGGGTGTTGATAATCATATGGCCAACTTCAAATGCTCAGTTTTGTGATCTCTTATTCAGCAGAAAGAAACAAGAAATATGGTCTGATTCTTAAGCCTCATGCACATCATTACATCAATAATATAATGGGGTATAACTTGAATGTTGTGGCATGTCCAGGACAGAAACAGAATGAAGCATGTCATTGAGTTACCTATATAGTGCATCTTATGGCAAATCTGATAGGAATGTAGCTCTAATATTCTGAGAGTAAAAGATTAGATACCACAAGTGTTCCTCTGATATTTTGGGGCCAAACTGATGGCAACATCTCCAGAATTCTTCGGCTCTATTTTAACAGTGGTATTTCCAGAAGGCTGAACTACTTGAAAGACTATTAAACATGTTATTCTTCCATGCTGGGATAAACAGTCATACTCCAGTATGAGATCCAGAAACATTTGTAGAAGTGAAAAGGAAAAAAAGGGATGCTCTTTAAATCCAGACAAAGCATAGCAACCAATGGTGGAATTCAATTTTTCTTACTACTGATTCTGTAGGTGTGGCTTGGTGGGCATGGCTGGATGGTCATGTGACTAGGTGGGATGATTTCTGAAGTAAGGGCAATAAAGATTAGGCTAGAAACAACACCAGAATGTTTTTTTCCTGCCTTCCTTACAGATTAATCCTGTAAAGTGGAAAAAAAACAAAAGGAGTTGTTCTTCTAACAACTAGTTCTCCTAACTACTTACTTAGAAAATTTACTACCTGTTCTAGCGAATAGGCTAGAACCTGTTGAATTTCACCTCTGATAGCAACTATAGTAATTGATGGTTGTTTTTCCTCCTGGTAGCTAATGCTCTGAGATAGGAAATAGAATCATGGAATCTAGCAGTCATTGTCCTTAAACTGTCCTGGTTTAAAATGTTAAGGGTAGCATACCAATTGTCAGCCTCCTCACCCAGGCAAAATATAAGTTATTGTCCTGTCAAGGAGCACAAATTATGCTTGGATGAGATAAATGGATATTAATGAGGCCAGGAGGGCATAGGGCTTTCACTATGAGAGTATATTGATCTTGTGTTTATTTTTGTGTGATTGTGTCCCCTGTTCTTGATTTGGCTAGCAGTGCTTCATAGTACATTTATCTCTGATCATCTTCAGAATTTTTTTTTCCAAAAAAGGAAAAGGTTGACACTTCTGCCATGAAGGTTGCTACAAATTATTCCATGGATATGATATTATACTTGAAAAAAATTATACTGCTAGAATTTAAGATATTTTCCTTAGTTTCTACCAGTGGAATCCCAGGAAGTGATAGTACTTTAGGATTCTGCTAAATCACATGACACGATTTAGTAATTTAGAAGACTTCAAAAATGTTTAATTATATAATTTAAGAATTTTCATTTAAAGATAGAAGATCCTTGTACAGGTTAATAAAGGCATTTATTAATAAAGGCATTTATTTGGTTGGAAAGGTGCTGTCCTTTTAAACATTATTTCTTTACCACAGAACCTGATGATACTGATTTTGGTGGTAAGAATATATGAAAAAATAGATGTATGATGTGATCATGGAATATATGAAAAAAAATATGGTAGCAAAATATGTCATGCTGTTGCTTTACAGTGCATTTTTATAATGGGTCTGCAAGTTAATGAAGAATCAATAAAATCAACATTCTGCCCAAATCTATTAAATTATCTCACTGTCCATCCAGTAGAGGCAATACGCTGAGGATGAAAGGTAATCATAAATCTTTCATAGATGTTTACCTTCTTCAATATTGTGACTAGAAAAAGAACTGAACAAAAATCCCTTGGAATAAGAGCATGGAAGGAAGAAGGGATGGAGGGAAGGTGGAATGGAAGTAGCAAGAGCAGAGAAATATAACACAAAAGCTTTAAAAGAAAGACTAAAGAAAATTGTACCAGTCACTTGACTACGCAGAAGAATAGTTGTTACCTTCTTTGGAAGGAATGTTGCTCTCTTTATATAAGTAAAGCAAGATGAAACTAAATCAGCATTGTTTTTTATTTTATTTCTCTCAGCTGCATTTGGATATCATACGGCCTTTCTTGATTTGATTATTTGGCATGCAGCAATCTGAGTATCTCTAGGGTTCATATTTTCATCAAGAAATTGGGTGTTGGATACAAGTGCATTTTTATTTTGGAAGCGATGGAAGGTTTCAATGCTTTGACTGTTTAACCAGTTGATTTTGTATTTAATTAGTTGTACACTGTTTTGAACTAATATTCTCCATGTGAGAAGGAACATTCCAAAGTGAATTCGATAACTAAGGCATAACGGGTCCCATTAACTTGTATATCACAGAGAGCTGAACAAGTCAGATGGGATTCAAGTATCACTTAGAATTTAATTTAAGAAAAAAAAAGTAGGGTTTGATGAAGAGAACCATGAAAACTATTGAGGCTTCTGCACTGATGCCTGGTTAAATAGATTTTAAAAACACCATCACCAATTACTTGGCACAGTTAACTAAAATCTACATTTGCCATTAATTTACTGCAAGTGTGTTATATGCTAACATGCTGAAAAGTTTGAAATGCTTCATCACTGAGAATGTTAGAAACATTGAAAATCTTATCTTCATTTGACGGTTGTTTTGCCAAACCCACTCAAAATTAAATATATTTAATTTTGGTAAATGCCTAGTAAGGTAAAAAAAAACACCACAAAAACAATAACTAAATACAACAAAGGCAGCGTAAAAATAATGGAAAAGCTAAAAGTTAAGATTTAAAAATAAAGACAGGGAAATGGACTAAGATACAACAACTTAAAACAGAAGTAAAATAATGTATATATATATGTAATAGACTAAAAGAGAAAAGAAAAAATAAACTTTCTTTTTTTGTCTTTTACTCCATTATATATTTTATACTACTTTTATACTACTTCATAATATAATTATTTCAAGATTTGGCCATCTTATATCTTCTTATAGAAATAACTGCGGAGAGAAATATAGCAACTCTCCCAGTGATTGTAGAGATCTGATCTGTGAATTGGAAACAAACTGCTTCTTCCACATAGCACATTCAGGTTTTGTCAGGAGGTATGTGTCTGCACATATGTTGGTGTTAAAAAGCTATTGGAAAAAAAATACATGCATTAGCTTTGTTTTGACAGACAGCATTTCTCATAAATGGAATCGTACTGTACCTCTGTACAAATACCGCTGAGAGGGTAAGGCATTGAAATAACTCACCCCCCTCACCCCCCAAGGCTCTACAATCTGGTAGGTAAACAAAGTTATATAAGTGGTTTATGGGTATAAATGATTTCCAATTTGGATTTCTGTATCTGAAAGTTGGCTTATCATATTCAAATCTGTCTGTTGTACAACGTCAAAGACTCTTCAATGGATTTCGGCTTTAACTCTGTAAACCTACAAGCAGCAGAAAGTAGAAAGACAATAGTGAAACTGGTTAGCTAAGACTTTTTTCTTTGATGAAAAGCCAAATCAAATCAAATCCAAATTTTATTGGTCACATACACAATCATACATGGGTACGATATGCAGTGAAATGCTTACTCAACCGCAGGTAAGTTAAGGTAGGAAGGGAGGGCTAGGGGCAGCTGGGAAGGTGGAATCAAATCCAATTATAGGTCTTGGAAGGAGGGCTAGCCATAATGAAGAATCAACAAGACCAGGGAACCATTGGGAAAACAGGACTTATCCTAAGCCAGTCAGTGAAGCACAAATGCAGACTCTCACTTGCAATGGAATGATGCCAATTTCCATGTGGATTAAAGCATTTGAAACACAGCACAAGGTGTGGGAGAGTGCTCGTAAAAACCTAAATTGGACAATATCTGAGGGTTTTAAACTGCTGTATGTGTATACCTGTGAAACATACGACATCTGAGATATACCTTTAACTTTAAAAAATTGATAGTGGCAAATAGGCCTCTTTTCCCTTTACAAGGAAACTAAAAAAGCCCTTGATGCTATTGTTAGCTTTGACAGAAATGGCTCTAATTTGTCACATCAAGCTGCAGAAGTTTGAAAAATTCTACCAACGTTTTTTAAAAGCTGGAAATCATTCAGTTTTATTATTTCCAATTTGCCATTGATGTTTGTCGAGTCTAAAGCTTTTCAAGAAAACCATCATTTTGATCTTAGGGTGATCGTAAGCTCTTCTTTAGTTCAGAATTCTTCTAATAAAACTGCCATAAACTTCTCCTGAGGCCCAGTTATCTAAGCAAATGAACCATTGCATCTTTAGCATATAGTAATATTTTCCAATGCCTGCCACTAAATTTAGGAGGTTGAAATTCATTTTGGTTAAGCAGCTATCACCAAATTCACATAGCTGTTAAAGCAAAATGGGGGCCAGGCTACAATCCTGTTTCATTCTTTGACAGGCTATTATGTCAGCAGTAAGGTAGCCAGCCCTATCCCATCTAACTTAGGTAACTTTTCAGATAGCTGGAAACAGTAACTGCCAATCAATAGATGTGCAGCACAGCTTCCACTAAAATTTATTGCTTAGCATCAAATGCTGATTTTAAATCAACAAAGGAAACTTATAAGGCATTGCCCATGTGTATTTCTCTGTTAAAAATATTAACATGACACACTGATCTGGTCTCCCTGAATCAGGGGTGTCAAAATCAAGGCCCACGGGCCGGATCCAGCCCATGGGGCGCTTAGATCTGGTCCACGGGGCCACACTGGAAACAGTGGACTGGCCTGTGGTGCCTCTGCCAGTGAAAATAGAGCTCTGGGGTACCACGTGTGGCCCTCCCGAGCTCCGTTTTCAATGGCAGAGGGTTGCAGGAGACTGTCCCAATCAAAATTAGAGCTTGTGAGGGCCACATGTGCCTCCCGAGCTCCGTTTTCAATGGCAGGAGGCTATCACAGCCGAAAATGGAGCTCGGGAGCCCATTTTTGCTGGCAGAGTGCTCGGGCCACCACTGGCACCCCCAACATGAGTTATGTCAAGCTGGCCATGCCCACCCTGGCCATGCCCACCCTGGTCTCCCAAGGTCAAATACAACCTTGATGCAGCCCTAAATGAAATCAGGTTTGACACCCTTGCCCTAAATCCTGTTTGTTCATAAGCTAGGAGTTTCTTCTGATCCAACCAAACCAATAACTTATAATATAAGAATTAGTATAGCGGATGACCAGGCTGAGCCTGAGGGAGGGGTCAAATGCATCATCAGTTTCAACTCCCTTTGTACCCACAAAAGATCTAAGTCCAGCCCATCTTGAATTCCATTGATTCTTATCTACTACTAATTTGCTTTGACTGTTAGTAGTTCAGACTCTTATAGAGAGCTTAAGCTTGCAATAAACCTTTATATTCATTTGACCTGCCTGGATTCCCTGACTTCTCACTCTTGGCAAATAGCATATTGCTTATTAGGCATGCTTAATAAGCTAACTGGATAATAATGTCAAGGATGTGTGGCGTTGCCATTCTTAGTTATAGATCAGTTCCAGCCATCTGGCATTTGGAGTGTATTTTTGACATCCAATTCAATTCAATTCAAACCTTTATTGTCAATGCATAACCTGTGTGCAGTTGATATGGGTGAAAATGGAGGATAATAAAATAAGGGTCCGTTGATTAACATTTCCCTTTAATGACTGGTGGTATTAGATCACAACCTAGGGTTTTCCAACTTTTTGGTTGATTAATTAGTTTAAGAATTGTGTGTGGGAGACCGGGAAGGTACAAGGAAAAATGTCTGTGGTATATCATGTGCTGATTGGCAAATAGAAAGAGAGAAGCTATATATTGTACCATAGAACTCTTCCCATCTAGCAGCTGGAATCCTAGTCTCCAAACATTACTTCTCCTCATGCAATAAGCAAGCAATTAGCTTCCAATATAGAAAGGTATTCTTATCTTCCACAGCCTGAAAACTCTTAATTTACTTGAGCAAAGGTTTTGGGTTTTTTCCCCTTTTAATTAAAATTTTATAAAGCTTCTTCTGGACAATTAACTGATTTCTGGCATGGAAACAATTGCTCAATCTATAAGCTTTAAAAGCTGTTATTAATCCCATCCTATACATCCTGATCAAAGCAAGAGTTTGGGAAATATAAGCAGGTCTTCTCCTAGCATGTTAGAAGGATATTTATAAGGTCTGGATAGTGCTTATGAGATCTTTATACATGGCCAGAGCTACTATTATGTTTGAGGTTGATTACTGGCAATCCTGAAAATGGGGAGAGCTCCTCTTAAGTTAGTGATTGTTGTATCACCTTTGCTCACTTTGTGGTCCATTGAATTTAGTGGCTGATTCTCCTCATTCCTCTTAACATTGACAAGGCAAAGTGAGCAGGAGCTCAAGCTCAGGAGAAGCAGAAAGGGAAGGTTTGGCCAATATGGTCCAACTTCAAATGTGACTATTTTATTAAACAAATTGGGTGAGGTCAGCCCAAAATCAATTGTATTCAACCCTCAGATCTCCAGCCTATGAGCTCAATGTCAGAATTGCTTTGCCACACTTTTTACCATTCAGAAGCGGAAACTCCTGGCAAGCTGTTCTGTACATATGGATTCTGGGGTCTTTGGAATGATAAAAGCCTACTATCTGAATACCCTTTGGGAAGGGAAAAATAACTGCCACAGCAGGAAATGAGAACCGAGTCATTGGGGCTAATCTATTAATATTACCTATTATTATATGGTCACCTTTGGGTGGCCGGGCTTGGAAATATAATTTTCCAGTTCATCCCAATGGTCCTTGGTCAACCAAGGCAGCCCACAAGATAGAAGGTAGACATTAACAATTAGAAACTCTTGTGGGGCAACTTAATTATAGATGCTAAGGCTAAGTTCTCACAAGATTCAGGCTGTATATGGGCCCAGTGTTGTTTGAAACCAATGGGCAAAATCCCTTGGCGATGAGTTCTGAGGCCTTTTGTTGTGACTTCAAGAGAATATACAATGAAACTCAGCAGCCAATGGCTCTTTCTGCTTTCTGAAGCACTTTGTGCAACAGAACTTGAGCTACAGGTACAATTAAATCCAAAAATATGAGGGGTCATTCATTCAGATCTGCCATCTCATAATATTCAAGGAAACTAGAGACAATCCATCATGGTTAGTTCCTGGCCAATCTACCAAGTGACTTGTCACTTGTAGGGCAGGTTGATAACGACTTCAAGGAGAGGAATAGAATGAGGGTTTCTGGCATCTAAAAGATAATGACCAGCCAACTGAAACTCTGATATTAGGAGACTTGTGGTTGCATATCTAATGTAGGAAACCCTGTGTATTTTCTGAGGCTGGCAGAAGTGTGGACGAATAGCAGAAATGTTTATCTGGCTGTTCTGAAGAACTGCCATTGTCAGAGACAGATGTGGGTTTAAAGCCATGTTTTCTGGAATTGAAATTACCAGTGATGAGATCAGGAATGTGTTAATATGAACCACAGCTGGCACTATAGGCTGGTTGGGATAGTTTGTTTTTCAAAGAAGGTGTGTTTTTTAGTTATTTGTTTTCTGGAAGTTTTGAGAACAGCTTGTAAGACTCAGCACATTTTGGATTTTGTCTGAGGTTCAGGAGGTTTTTAAGCAGTGGAGTTCTCTTGTGAACTAATTTAATATTTCTATACAGGGCCTTGAATTCTAGATGGTAACTTCAGCTGCTGATCTTTCATCCTTGGGCATAATTGTAATGGTGTTGGTAGAATAATTAACTGCCATCTTTTCTTCTAAGAGTTTGGTGTTCTGCCTGTACTGGCATTAAATTGCAGGATGCCTGCTAGTTTACGGCCTTAAATGAAATAGAGTTCATATTTTAAATCTGGAAATACCCCAGTAGGATAAATACAGCTGAGTCACAGTTAATACATGTTTGGTTAACACAATACTTGATTTATGTAAATTGTATAATGATAACAGGTTGTGTTTAATGAAAACCAATATTCAGTTAATGCAAGGTTAGTACACATGCGTAGCTGAGGTTACCAGGATATCTCTGGAGCTTTAGATATGACTATTTCAGTCCTGTACTCGCCTATCTTCACACGTGCAAAATGGATAAAAGAAAGATTCCTTTATATAAAAACATGACAAAAAAGGAGAGACTGTCAGAATTTCTCAATCTAAGAATCCATCTTATTCTTTATGTCAGAAGTGTTGCAAAATCTGTTTCGGGGCTGCTTAACAGAAAACAGCATATTAGGTCTGGCGACCAAATATGGACCGTGAGGGTCCTGCCTCTTTGATAGAATTCTGACATAAGCATTTGTTTCATTTCTCAAAACCACTTTTTGACAGAAATGGTGGGAAGTTGACCAAACGGTGCTACCACAATCTATGTAATTAGAAAGCGATAATTAGCCACTGGGTCTGTAATAGATTTTCCTGGCAGCCTGTTGTTCACACTGAACATTTATCAAGGCTCTATAAATTATCTGTTTTAATGGAGTTACTTAAAGAAAAGTAAAACTTAAAAAGAATTTTGGATGGACTTTCTAGGAGACATGTAAGTGCACTGAACCATGGAAGGATTAAAAAAAATGAATCTGGCAGGTGCAAGATGTTTCTTCTCTTAGTTGGAACTACTGTGATCCTTACTGAGCAAGTGAGGCTTGAAGTAGGAACATATATTTTTTTTCAAATTAACAGAGTTGGAAGGTACCTTGTAGATCTAACCCCCCCCCCCACCGAAGCAGGACACCATACACCATTTCTGACAAATGGCAGTCCAATCTCTTCTTGAAAGTTTCCAATGATGAGGCTCCCACAACTTCTGAAGGAAAGCTGTACCATTGGTTGATTGTTCTGTCAGAAAATTTCTCCTTATTTCTAGGTTGAATCTCTCCTTGATCAGTTTCCATCCATTATTCCTTGTCTGGCCTTTGGGTGCTTTGGAAAATAGGTTGACCCCCTCCTCTCTGTGGCAGCCCCTCAAATATTGGAAGATTGCTAACATGTCTTCCCTGGTCCTTCTCTTCACTTCATTTTGTGTGTATTAAAGAGGTGCACAGGTTTTAAACCTGGATACTCAGCTTTCCCTATTGACATTCATGCTGTTTGGCCATTAGATATGAAGGCTAGGTGCATCATGTGGGTTAATACTAATACTTCCATGGGGAAAGGATTTGTTGTTAACATCCCCATTGCTCGGGAGATGCCTATTTGTGGGTCCTTTTGCATCCCCCATGAAATTGCGCGCTGAAATGGTACCCATTTATCTACTTGCAGTCACCTATTTTCAAACCACTGGATTGGTGTGAGCTGGAATGTGTGACGAAGCTTACCCCGCCCCACAGCAGCAATGAATTTCAAATGTGAGGCTGCTGATCATCAGCCCAGTGTTCCAACCACATGAGCCACTATTATGCCAGATTTGAGATATGGTTTGGTAAAAAATATACAAAACAACCAGAGATTGCCTTTAAGATTACATGTTTATTCAACTGAACAAAGATGGACTCCTTTTAAGGAAGCCCCAAATGACAAGAAATCCTTATATTTATACTTTTTGATTAAATAAGCAAACCACCCAGCAAATCTGGCACACATTAGATAAGGAAGTTACCCAGAAGGCTGGTACACATAGATAAGAGAAAGTAGACATTACTAGAAATAGCTAAATATGTTCTTTTGTATGTTTTCCTAAGGACATCGCATGTTCTCAAATGACTTAGGATCTTGGGTGCTTTTCCTGGTGACTTCTCATGACTCTGAATCCATGACTCTGCAAGTACCTGAGGCAAGAGGAGCCATCTGTACATATACTGTATCATCAGGGCCTGGGTCAACACCCTCACACTCATCATACTGGTTATAGGAGAGGGAAGCAATCTTTGCTGTAGAGTGGATAACAGAAACTGTCTATCTCCAAGCTTATTTTTACAGTCCTTGAGTCTCATCTTCATATGACAATGTGATCTTCTATCCTTATGAAGCAGTGGTGGAATTCAACCAGTTTACTACCGGTTCGGTGTGCGTGTGTTTTGCTGCCATGCGGCTTCTAAAACACAAGTTTTCCCATTTCGGAGGCAGCCCAGGTGATTGGGAAAACTGCAGAGGCCTGAAAAACAGCTGTTCAGGGAGATTAGATAAGTAAAACAGAAAAAAATGAAGGGGATATAGGATAGAAAAGGTCAGGGGCGGATGGGCGGGGCCAAACTTCAATGCTGCTACCAGGCTGAATTTCACCACTGTTATGAAATGGAAATCAGTCACCTGTGTGGCTAAGGTGCTCAGTCAGAAATCAGGAGACTGAGAATTATAGCCCTCCATCAGTATAATGGTATGTAGAATGTCTTTGGGAGACAAAAGGAAGAGCGAAAGACTGGACAACAGTTATATGACAGGCAGTTGAACTTACAGAAGGGTGTGGCAAATATGTCAGAAGAATAGCTCTCTATTTTCTTGGACAATACAGGCAAGATAGCAGAGTTGTTCTTTTACCCTTGCAAGTTTCTATTATTGTAACATTACACATAAGGTAGGGCTAGTTTTTCTTGATGTGCTTCTTGTCTGGACTACCTCACAAGGCTGATACTCAGGCATGAAAGCTGGCTGGGTGATTTTAGGTCAGTAGCTTTATCTTAATCAAATCAAAGGGCTGCTCTTGTGGGGAAAATTGGAGACACAATTTTACTATGTACATCACCTTGAGTTGTATTAATAAAGGCATGGTATAAATCTAGCAACAATGATCTACTATGCCTCTAATATATACCTTAAAATAGGAACTCCAAATTCTTCTAAACCCAGTGAATTTGGTCTTCCAAATGTTAGATGGTCTTGGTCTCCCAAAGGTTGCTCACATCTTTATACAGAAGAATAAGAAGAGGATGGAGAATCATTGGTTTTGTGTATTGTTAGCAGTCTTCCCAGAAGTATAATTCGCTAACCATATAGATGTAGAAATAGTCATCCACTACTGTAGCTGAATTCAAAAGAGGATTAGACTAATAATATAGTATTAATGAAGGATCAGCTTATGAACATCAAGTAGCCATCTCTCTTTTAGTCACTGCTGCTGAGAGATAAACAGCAGGGAAGAGCTATTGATTTCCTGCATTACTTTTGGAAAAATGTCTCTCTGGCCTGTTAGTAACAGCATGCTGGTCACATTAGCCTTTGATGGGACACAATCATGTCCTTTTTTTTTTCTTTTTACTCAACAGCAGTTTGTTTTCAGATTTTTGGTTTTGCAGTTAAGAAGTCCTGCATCTTCTATCCAGTGAAGCTCCCTAAGGACTGGAAGGGGACTCCGAACTATTTGCATCTAAGTGTGTATCTATTGCAACATTATAGGCTACACTTCCATTTGGGAAGTAATTTGTGGATGTACAATTATATTTATTTTTTAAAATATGGAGATTGCTATACATTTTATTTATAGGGTGAGAAATAGGCATCACACTAATTTCTATAGTAGTTCATTCACAGTAACAAATTAAACAACAATGCTAAACTTGCCTTCAAATCAAGTAGAATCCTGGAGACTGCATCTGTGCATTCTATTTCACTGCATTATGGATTTGCAGTTTGCTGTTTTTTGGATTTTTTTTTATCCCCCTCACAATTGTGGGATTCTCAGGTAGCCCCTTCCAAGTATTAATCGGAGTTAAGCCTGCTTAGCTCCCAGATCAACCAAAATCAGCAAGTGCTGCCACCTGCTGAGGAACTCTCTTTCAATTGTGCTAATGCAGCTTGCTTCACTGTTGTACAACTAACAGCTTGGAATGAAGTTCCTTTAATCCCACTGACTTTAATTAGATGAACTCCTTTAAATGCAAATGTTCTAGATGGACTAATTTGAAGAGTGATCAACTTGAAAGGGCAACAAAAAGGAGGGGATATTAATGAGCTGCTTCTAATATTATTGTTCTAACAACTGCCACCCTTACCGGTCTGGAGGAAATACGACCACATTCTGCCTTGCAAATTTTCCCTCCATCCTCTCAATATTATGTAACGCGCCAGAGTTCCATAAATCTTAGGCTGGATGTAAGGATTTGCATCCCATTCATGGACACTTTCCTAAATAAGCATTTGCTCTCAGTCCAAGTGATGAAAACCACAGGTCTTAGTTTAAGAGCTGCAGGAAGTAAGGTGGAAATGGACACTGTTATTCAGGTGCGATTAATATGTTCATCTGAACACATTATACTGAACCATAACATGGTTTGTGGGTTACAGCTTAGACACTCATATGATCTGAACCTTGGAGGTTTGTTCAATAAACTCTGATTAAAACTCATAGTTCTATATGTACTGAGCTTATTTACATACTGATCCCTACATGGCTATTATTTAAAATCAGTCCTGTGAAGGAATGAACCCATTGCCAAACTAAACATGGCCTAATTTGATGGTCTGGGGTCTGACCGTGAGATGAACTCTCAAGAACTCTGTTTCTTGAGTCTTCCATTTGGTTTACCACAAACATTTCTTTCAGGTCATTGTGCTGTCTCCTGACTTTCAACAACCCAGAGAGTTTCTGTTCCACTTAATGGGAAGTAACCTTGATTGCTTTGTTCTCAGCTACATCCCCCTGGTATGTCATCATTAAAGTTACTCCTCTGAAGGCTCCTGATCATTGAGAGCCCCATCAGGATTCCGGCTCATGTTGTGTCACAGCAAGACTTTCAGTGTTTTCACTGGATAAGGATGCTCTTAAGGAAAATCCTGAGTGTAATAATTAAACTAAGCATATCAAAACCAGTGAGTAGAAAGACTTGGACTGCACTCTGCTCCCACTGAGAGTTTTATCTACTGTAGGCAAGATTGATCCCGCTGGCTAGTAACAAGGAATAGCAGGGAAGGCAAAACAGAGTTAGCTTAGCAAAATCTTAGTGACATCTTAGCAAAGATCTTAGATGGACTTAGCAGGTGATAGCACCCAACTAATCCCTTTTCAAAAGTTAAGTGGAGTCAGATCTGGTTAGCAAGACTCTACTTTGCATACAAAGGCAAAATGGTGCTTTGAAGCACATAGGGAAACTAAGTTAATGCACACTCATTACTAAAAACTTTCCTGTGTGCAGAAGAGAAGCAGGTAGTGTTTCATTTCACACAAAAAGCATGGTGTAACTCTGGCTCCTCTAGCAGGAATATAGAAATACAGTATGTGTAAATTCTCTCATACATGAGTGGGACCTGAATTCAGAAAGGGCATGTGTGCATATTAAGAGACTTTGGTTTAATCCTTGGCAAGTCAAGGATGTGGCAGCAGTTTACAGAGGGCATACTCTTTTCCTTGGAAGAAACAAATAGGTTGAATTTGCATATTCTGTTTAGTCATGAAGTTTTTTGGCTGTTCTTATTCTTGTTTAGGCTGTTGCATGAACCCAATCAATTGTGGCTGATTTGATCCATCATGATAAAAGAAATCACAGGAACAGGGGCCTATAAAGTAAGCAAATATGGTTATTCAACCAGCCCTCTTATGATTCTCCATTCCCTTTCAGCTCAAAGCATTCCTAATCCCGTTACTTGTAAAAAAAATACTTGTACCATCCTGTAGTCATGGACTAGTGATTTGAAACCATCTCAGTTGATTTCCAACTAGCAAAATCAGTGGGGGAAGCCACATTCACTTTGAGCCAGTCTCTCTGTGTTGGTCCAACTCACTACACAGGGCTATTTTTGTGACAAAATTAGGAGGAGGAAGCTATGTTTGCTGCCTTGAGTTATTTGTCAAAATAAACAATGTGGGATACACACAAATAAACAAAAATCTTAGTTGACTTATGACTTTCTGCTTTTGGCAATGAAAAGTCAGCTAGGAAATGAATAATGACTGTATCTTTGTTAATTAGACTAATTTTAACATCTGGCAAGCAATGTCCAACATTTAAACTATAAGAATGTAAAGTGGAGGCAAACAATGAAAAGAAAAGCTCTCCAAAACTGGTGAATTCTAATTATGTGTCAGTTTGGGGCGACTAGGTCATTTCAGAAGGAAAGATCAGCCATATGAAATTCAAGGAAATACAGTAGTGCTTGAAAGTTTGTGAATACTTTTGAATTTTCAATATTTCTGCATAAACCTCTTTTAAAATGATCTGTTCTCTACCCAAGAACTACACACAATTAAACAAATGGGTGAAAAACGTTTACTTGTTCATTCATCTCTTGACAAAAAGCTCCATATTTGTGAGTGTAGGGAAAATATTATTATAAAGTCTGATATTTTCAACAGTGGCTTGGCTGTTTATTTCCTTCCAATCAACTGTGGGGTTTTCTCCTATACATTTTAAAAGATAACTATTGTGTTCCACAGATTTATTTACTCATATTAAGATCATATTTTAAACACAAATTTTCCTAAATGAAAATTATAATCATCATTGTATATAACATTTGAGAATTTGTTGAAACATAATTGTTTCCTGAACATTTGTATTCATATAGTGGGAATTCACTTGGTTGAATGTTGTAGTTTCATATAGTACTGTAATTCTCTGCAGATAAAAAAACAGACATCCTTGTTATGTCAGAAATGAGCTCTGAGTTTTCTCCCTGATTTGATGGAAGAAAACCCATCATTCTATGGATAAAACACATTCATAAAATATATATACTACAGATTGTTTATTTCTCCTGTGCAGGATAATTCAAACACCTGAATCCCCATCATGTACAGTCTTACAGACAGTGCAGACAGAATGAGCATTTTAAATCAAGCATTTTAAGTTGAAATGTGAAGAATTAGATCACTAAATGGAAACTCACAACTCTTACTTCCTTCACTTATAAAAGTTAACTTTTATAATTAATGCCTTGTCCTTTGAAAAGATGATAGAGATAGACATTTTCTATAAAATAAAACACAATGCAAAAACAAATGTTTATGGTATGATGCTCAAATAAAGAGTTTTTCTCTGAATATTCCCGCCTCTACCATACTATATTTGTACAAATTATTTGCCCTATTCCTTGTAACTGAAGTTGTACCATGCAAAATAAATGGACATCCAAATAGGTGTTATTCCACGAACGTGGTGTAGATTAAAAACCTCAAATGTCGCTCCTTTTAATGCGATTTTTCAGCAACCAACTTTAACTTTAGTCCTGACTTGATTTATCTACGTATGATGCTCTCTTTATCTCCATGCCCTCGGTCCGTAAACTTATCAGGACGTGATTCACCATAGCGCCTAAGCAGAAACAAAACTTCATTTCCCATGATGCATTGAGGCTTTTTTTTCTCCCAGTGACGCTTTCCTTAAGGGACGTCGCCGCGAGGGGCTTAGCGATTTGTGACTTTAAGGTTCTGTTGGGAATTGTAGTCAACGGCTAGTAGCAGGAAGCCCGGGAGATGAGTCCATGAAGAGTTGCCGGATGTTTCTCGGGGAGCGCAGCTTCTGCTTGCTGGTGGGATGTAGCAGCTAGATGCTGCTTAATTGCTTAAAAAGGTGGATGGCTGGGGGCAATCGGGGTTAATGCTTTAGAATTGGAGAGAGTCACCGGGACCTAAGCAAAGTTCTGAGTAAACCCTTAAAAGTTGACTTTTAGAGTCTTAAATCGTTTTCCTTTCGCTTCGTTGGTCAGGATAATAAGCTGTCTTCTTGGGTACAATCGGATCGCGCTCTTTCGTGAAGCAGTGCTCTCCGATGGATGTAACCCTGAAAATAAAATGCTTTTGTTTAGGCTAGGCACGAGTATTGTATTTGCATATTGAGCTAAGTAGCGACTCTTTGCAGAATAAGCCATAATTTGTGCATGACCCATAACACCACCGTGGCTGGTTCATCAGAACCAAAACCAAGCAAAGTCCATTGACACTTCAAAGTGACTTGAAAGAAGAAAACTGCATCTCGGCTCTTCCCTTTGGCATGTTGGTATTGGAAGTCTTGTCTTGTTTCAAAATTTCTTATAGTTTGTTGGCTTGCAGGGTGTCACTGGAGGAATAAAAAAAGATGCACTATTCCAAGAAAGGCTGATCCTTACTCAGATCACTTTAAATTACTTGAAGAATTGCTAGGTTTTGCCAGCCTTTTAAGATTGTCATAAGGTACATTTAATATGTACCTTACATATTCTGTTAAGAATCTCAACTGTATTTCAAAAATTGAACTTTTCTAGGTATATTAGCTACCCAAGCTACAAAACACTGAAGTATTTGTAACTTAGTGTTTTGTGGCTTGGGTAGCTAATATTCCTATAAATGTTCAATTTTTGAAACAGTTGAGATTCTTAACATAATATATAAGTCAGTTGTTGCAAACTTATCTGCCAAATGTCAGAAATCAAACTTGATTCTTGCCTCCTTTGGATTTGGAGTCTTTTTTTTTTCTTAATTCCATATTTGAAAAAATTGGTTGTGGCTTTTGGCCAAATTTACCTAGCGTTATCTATCTTAGTTGTAATTATAAGGGACATATTACATCAAGTCATATCGTATCTCATCTTATTTGGTGAATAGTTCCTTCCTGTTGCCAGCAATGGAGATTCACTGGAGTATGAGAAGGGGGAGAAAGTACAGCACAATCTGACATGCAAGATTTGGTTATTATAGCCAGTCTTAATAAAATTAATCTTAGCTTTCATGCAGGGTAGATTTTGTGGTCTGGTCTTGCTAGTGGGACTGACATTCCTTTTCTAGAATTGAGGTCTCCCCCGTCTTTGGAGGGAGAGATTTAAAATATTCTAGACTCTCTGAAATGCCCTTCATAAATTATAGGATTGTAACTTTAATGTTATTGCTGGATTCAGTTGTGATTGGTGTGGTGGCCTAGTGGTAAAGATAATCGCTTCCCATTTGGGAGGTTGAGAGTTCCATTCTAGGTAGCAGCAGATGTTTCTCTCTCAGAATGCAAAGAGAAAAATTCTGTTGTGAACTCCACATAGGCATCAGGAAGGGCATCCAGCCAGTAAATGTTCAACTCAATTCAATCATCCCAAACCTACCTCAAATTAAGAGATTACAGGGTCATAAAAAGAAAAAAAAGTTGGATTCAATTAAAATATAGTATCTTATTATTTATTTGTATCTATTTTACCATTTCAATGTCTTTTGTTTTCCTGATTCATTTCATACATTTTTGCAAGATACTTGAAAGAACGAATGGATAAATAAATACATGAAAAATAAATGTGTTAAGCACCAGAAGAAGTATTTTCCCTGTTTTCTAATAAAAAGGAGAGGCTACTTCTTTAAAGATGTGGCTAGCTGCATTGCCCACATTCATTATCTATTTAATGAAGTGTGCTATTTGTTTCAGAAATGTTAGTTTTATTTTATTGCACGATGAATCACTTAACAGATGCTGTAAACTCATGATTGATTAAGGTTTCTCTAATTTGTTTAAAAGAATCGGTTTTTATTGTAGTTTCATCTCCAGTTCTAGCGACTTTCGGTGAGCAGCCACAGAAAATGTCACCTGGGCTTACTGAAGAGCAGAAAAGGAAGATTGAAGAGAACCGGCAAAAGGCTTTGGCAAGGAGAGCAGAGAGACTGGCAGCTCAGCAGGGTGATGTTGCTACGAAGCACTCTGACGTGCAGAATCTTGATAGCTGTCAAAGAAACCTGCAGCAGCCTTTGAAGAAGGAAAGCTCTCACACCATCCTTGGTAACCATCACCTCCAGGGCTCTGGCAGCCATTGGATGCAGAGAAGTCCTCGGATCCATTCTGATCACTGTAGTTCAAATCAGCAGTCAACTGTTTTGTACGGAGACCAACAAAAAGATGATGCAGTGGACTCTAGCCCAAATGTATACAGGCAGTTGGATAGCAGTAAGAAACCCTCATCAGCAGTGCAAGGCTTTCTGAGCAATTCTCACTGCCATTCTCCTGGGAGTTCTTGCAGACAAAGTCAGCTAATCCAATGTAATTCTGATCCATTGCAGTCACCTACATGTGGGGCAATAGGCCAGAATATTGGAGAACAGCATCAGTCTATCTTGGATGCTAATATGAGCTTATACACTGTTAAGAATGAAAGAATTCAGAACAAATGTGCCGGCAAGCAGGATCTTCTTAAACAGGCAACGTTGCTGAACGTAGATGGAACTGCTGCAAGGGATTGCCAAATGCAGGCAGGTACCAGAAATCTGGACTGTGCCAAGAAGGAAGGGAGTAACGCATTACAATTTTATGGTACAAAACCCCTTTTGGCTCCTGTAAAAGGAGACAGAGAACAAAATGCTACTGTCTCTAGGGTTTCAGGCAATGTGCCTGAGAAGTCTGTACAGAAGAACCACAGAATTCTCAAAGGAAAATGTATAAACCATTCAGAAGGTCGATTCCGAGTTGAGATTGGATACAACACAGAGCTCATTGAGATATTCAGAAGCTTGCCAAGCAAAAAATATGGTAAGTGTAGCACTTATTGTTCAATTCACTATGTTTTCAAAGGCCTTTCCAATTGAGATTGTGCTAAATATATTGTAAATCATGCGGAAATAACTTTATTTTTAGGTTTTACCTTTTTTTGTAAAAAAATAAATCAAGTTTTTGCCTTGATTTTTGCCATAGAGATGCAATGATTAGAATGCAGTATTGCAGGCTAATTTGGGCAATTGCCAGCAGTTTGATTCTCATCGGCTCAAGGTTGACTACTCAGTCTTCTACTCAGGTTGATAAAATGAAGACCCTGATCATTGGGGGGAAATATGCTGATTTTGTACTTAGAAAGGTCTGTAAAGCACTGTGAAGCGGTATATAAGTCTAAGTGCTATTGCTACCTGTGTTGAAAAAGTTCCAGAAATGGTGTGTTATGGGTGAGGGTAGTTGTCATATATATATAAATTTTAAGGGCACATAAAGCAAACTTCCCTTCTCCCACACAGGTAGTCCTTGACCATTGAGCCCAAAATTTCTGTTGCTAAGCAAGGCAGTTGTTAAGTGAGGTTTTTCCCCTCATTTTACGGTCTTTCCTGTCCCAGTTGTTAAGTGAATCCCTGCAGTTGTTAAGTTAGTAAGATGATTGTTAAGGGAAACCAGCTTCCCCATTGACTTTGCTTGTCAGAAGTTCGCAAAAAGGGATTGCAACAGTTGAAACTCATAAATACATGCCGGTTGCCAAAGACCCAAATTTTGATGATGTGACCATGGGTGCTGCAGCAGTCTTAAGTGTCAAACAATGGTCATAAGTCATTTTTTCAGTTGTAACTTGTTACTAAACAAATTGTGGTAAGTCAAGGGCTACCTGTAAGTGTAGTCACAATTGGGTGTAGAACAGTAGGTTAAGAAGAAAAGCAGCTATACAGTGAAGGCTGGATGATCTTGTCTGTACAACTGTTGTAGTGGGTAAATGAGAGCAATATACAGCATTGATGAAGACGCAGTACCCATCAGCTTAAAATATTGGATATAATAAACTCTTTAAATTCAGTTCCATGCTAGATTAAAGAACATATTTCTGATTCATCCCATCATGGGATGCTGTCCAACATTTGTGACTCCCCCATTTCAAAATGCCTATTTTATTAGTAATGCCATTGCTATTAGTTTAACGTAAACTTTTTCTATTTATTAATCTACGTATATATCAGTGCACATCTTATTTCTTATTCTTCTTGACTCCTACTTGGGAGCAAGCAGGACTGTAGGCTGCATTAGGAAATCAAACAAACATCCCAGAAGGAGTGATGGCAAATAAATTCTGTATTGTAGCCCAAAAAAATCTACATGGACTCATGGTGTTTATTTATAATCACCAGGGCTTGAGGTATCTTTAGCTTTCTGGGGGGAAAAAGATCTGTTCTTTTTAACATTCTTGGTATCTGTAAAAGAAGGAACAAAATTAGAACTATGTTTCTGGTGAAATAGGACAACTTTGTTAACAAAGAATTATGGGTCGGGGTGCAGAGGCCTAGGGGTAGCCCATTAAGAGATAGCATTTTGGCAGAGAATAGAGCTGGCATAATGATTATTCATTTACATCTTCATTAAGGAGGTACATGTATATTTGTACTCAAAAGTACAATGGTCTTTTGTAAATGGTACATTCTGTATAACTAAATAAGTTATCTTGATACAAGCATTTCTTATGCCAGTGGTCTTACTTTTATTATTCCGTTGAGTCAGTGTTCACTCCTTGTGACTACCTGAACAAGTCCATGCAACTTTCTTGCCAGGATTTGGGAAGTGGTTTGCTCTTGTCTACTTCCTATGACACAGAGTGAGTGACAGGCATAAGGATTACCTAGGGGTTTCATGTCTAAGGTGGGACAAGAACTTGCAGTCTTCCAATGTCTTGCCTGGTATCCTAATCAGTACATCAAACCGACCGTCTTGGTATGCCTTTCTAAATACAATAGAATATTCCTGCCTTCAAATTATTATTTTTAAAACTTTCTTTTATTTCAGATCCAGAAACAAAAATGTGGAATTTCAGTCTTGAAGACTATGGTCAACTCAGTAAGTAGTTAATCAGTTGGAATTCTGTTTTGAAATCCTCTAAATTTGGAAGAGTTCAGCAGAGAAATGTGGTTTTGGAAAGCCTATGATTAATATTATTTGCTTAATTAGTGGTGGGAATAGTTTTATTCATAACTATAATAATTCATAGATTTATTCAAGGATACATACAAATACTTTTATTTGTAAAATATTCAATTTCAAATATTCAATTTTGCTGCACAATGTTATGCATTGATAATAAAGGATTGAATTGAATAAAGGAGTTATATTCAAAGAAACAGAACCATATTTCAAAGAAAGAGAACCATCGTTTTGAAAAATGGATAGTTAAAATGACTTCAACAGTTTTGTTTAATAGTTGGAAATTTGCCAGGCTTATATAAAAAAAAAAACAGGAGGTTACAGTTTAATATTTCAAAGAGGCAACTGCAATATTGGAAAGTTTCAACTAGCTATAAAGTTTTATTTTTTTTAAGTGTTAGCCAAATCATAAAACAGTGCTGAACTCAGAGGGGAGTAACTGATTGTGATACATGTTCTTAGCTTCGTCAGGTGTGGTGGGCACTGAAAGTAATCTCAGACCTGTTCTGTTTTTCTTCCGCATTTGAAAATCTCTCATGTTTCTTCAGTCCTTCTCTTTTCCATTCTTCTTGGGAGTTGATGGTTTTATTCTGATTGTCTGTTTTGTCTTTCTTTTTCTCTTCTTTGAAATCTGCATTTTATCCCCAGTGAAAAGCGTAGAGCAATTTCCCTCCATCTCTTTGACATCCCTGAAAGGAATGGAGAAAATGACCGGAGGTGGAGAGTCATCTTCTGCAGGTCAAAGTTCTCAGCTGAGATCGCTCTTGAAGACATGTACCGGCTGGCAGAAACCATCAGCAATCCTCCAAGGAAGATGCATTCTGATTTCCCATTCTCGCTTTGAAGTAGATATTGGCTATGCTGCCAACATCGTAGGAGTGTTCAAGCAAGTGAATTCCAGGATTTATGGTGATTGAGATAGCCAGTTACCTGAACTTGAGCACTGCAGCGGTAGTTACTATATCTTGATTTAGTCTTTACTTCTGATACTTAGAAAGCTACTAGAATTTATTAAAACCATATGGAAATTCTAGTTTAAGTTTGCATTTGTGATACTGTTTTTGAAGTCTGGTTATTTCTCATGTTTCTTTGTTTCATTTTATTGCTTTGAAGCCTTGTTCATTCCTATACTTACCCAGATTCTTTACTATGATCTTTGCAGATATGAAGACCAGAAAATGGAATTTCTTACTGGAGGATTATCTAAGACTAAGTAAGAAATGTTCTCTTCTTAGTGTCCACATATTTTTGAAAGACTTGTTTTTTTTTAATTAAAAAGACGTGTAGTTATCCATCTTATGTACTATAACTCTGGTCAGCTCACAAAACAGCTCACAAAATACACTTCTTAGCATTTGCCTCTAAAGTAGAGATAATTGACAGAGTAATGTATTTTGTTGGAATTCTCTGATTCTTGGCTGAAAAAGATTGCTTACAGCTTTCACATGATGGCACTAGAAGCAATTACTATGATTGACAGGTTAATTTTAAAAAACTACTTTTTATAACATAGGTGTCCTGTGTAGGAAGATTTTGATGAGGATATTTTGACTAAATTTTATTCCAACATCATTCCAAAGATTATTCTGCTTCTCTTCAGCTCAGTTTGAAGCGAGGCTGTATATCACCTTGAAACATGTCTTGAAAACAATGCAGTTGTCTGCCAAAGTTGGCACATTTGCTAATGAGTCTTCTGCTTCTTTTTGGGCTGACTGGAAGGATACCATTGCAGAGATCTTGAGAGATGGTCTTCTAGAGCAGTCAAACTGCTGAATTGGATAGAAATATTCAATCTAGTGCTTTGGTGTGGGAGAGAACTACTGTTCAGGCTCTCCTTGTTTTCTTGAAAATGCTATCTACCCAATTATTTATAATTGGTTCAAATCCAAAGCACACTTTTCTTTGGCTGCTGTTTTTAAGTAAGGAACTGCATGAACATCATCCATTGAAGCAAGCAGTTTTCTTTGTGGCTAGGGATGTAAGAATAGGAAATTGGTTTGATATTCTTTTGGTTGCTTCAATATCTTGGATATGTTTCATCCTTTTACTATGAGTATCCCATCCATCCATCCATCCATCTATCTACCCACTCACCCTCTGCCTCTCTTTCTCTCTCTCCCTCCATTCTGTCTCTATATTCAGCTATGCACATTTAGCTATTACCTAAATTGCTTCATTGTATTAAGATAAAAGATCATTTGGAACAAGAAATAAAGCATCTCCTGAATGAATCACTCCAGCTACTGAGACATTCTAATTTCCTCCTCTTTTACAAAGCAGTAAAAAGAGTGTAATAGCTGCAGTTTGCCAGCATATAATTCTAATGTGTGGCTTTTTGAGCAGCCTAGCCCTATGGGGTCTCTGTTTCAGCAGAGACAGCCTATTTGTCTTGTTAGTGTAGTATAGATCAAAGCAAAGGAAGCATACTTAATACTTAGCATATGTAACCTGCAATTACAAATATAAATCCTTTCATATATTTATGTGCTTTTTGAAATAAAGGATTTTGTAGAAGGTCTAAACTGGCTACTTTGGAGAAATAAACAGCCTGTAGTTTGCTGTCAGTACTAAAGCTCTTAGGATGAACAAAGTGAGTACCGATTTGAATTCCTGAGTAAATTGTCAGGAGTATTTTTTACTTTTCAATTTTTGTATTTTTAGGACTTTCATTTCTTTTTTCAAAAAATATTGCGAAATGTTCATTGGTTGAAAGGCCTAAGACAGCACAGCAATATTTTCATTGCTTAAAAGTAAATTGCTAGAATTTGGGCTCGGCATAAAATAATGCTTAGATTTTGGTATCTTTCTGGCGAATTTGTATTTTCCTCCTTATTTGTAGTTGCCCTGCTGAAGTTAGGAATATTATTCATGAAATAATTTGGGTTGGTTTGGAATACTTCTTTCTTAATTGGGTATTCACTTACACCTATACACTTACACTTCACAAAACACACACACACACACACCACCCACTTCATTAGAAAATAAGACACATTTCCCCCCTTGAGAGATTGGATAGGATTCAAC
>JAEANM010000667.1:4562-33365 GCA_017656035.1 Myanophis thanlyinensis
TTAAGCTTTGCCCCCCCCCCCCAGCAGTCTAGTATTTTATTATCATTAAATATTATCAACAATATTTTATTACTACCATCCACTGAATTAAAAGAGATAATAATTGGCTTTATTTCTTTTTACCAATAGATCACTTTTCTTCTTCTTGATGACCTATCCATGTCTTCAAAATTTGTTATAAAAAGTTAAGGAATCAGAGTAAATGGGATAAGTGTACAGGCTACGATGGTCTGAGGGATGCAGAACCAAAAGGAAAACTTCTATTGCTCTAGTGTAATTCTACTAGTGGAATGTAGAGTCCTTTATCACTATCTGTAAAAATAAATGTACACACCTATTTCTGACGTGGAAGATTCATCTGTGGTCAAACGTGAACATCCTGATTTTGGCAGGCTAAAATATTATCTTATGGCGAAATGTTTTTATAGAAGAGAATTTTATACTGCCATCAACTAATTTTTTTTTGCCTTTTCCAAGATGCAAGAAGCTACATCTCTAACTTTTGGGGCCTTTCCAGTGAGAAACCAGATAAACTTTTAAAGACATGGAGATCACTTTAGAAGAATTATATATTAATATTAGTAAATGTATTTCAGGTTGTTTAGCACAAAAATATATAATTCACAATCACAGCCTTACATTAAAAATAGTATTTAAGAAAAGATGTGTTTGGAGCCGTGGAAAATAAATATGTAAAACCTATACCATCAGTGTGTAACATTCATAAAGATTGATTTTAATTGCCAAGGTGAGTTGGATTATATTAAGCTGTAAAAAAAATAATGAAGCTAGAGACATAAACAGATCTGGATAAAATTTCTTTTCAGTTTATTTAAGTAAACACGAATTGGTTGACAGAAAGGAGAATAGAGTAGATTAGAAAGTGAAGTTATGATTGAAGACATGTAGACAGGGAGCAATTTAGAAACATTGATCACCATCTCATTAGGCCTGAGATTTCAGAAAAATGAATGATAAATAAGAAGGGTCCAAGGAGTGAGAATGGAATCAAACCAGTTCACCTGTCAAGAACATGACTCACAGTGAAATAGGGAATCGGAGGTAAACAAAATGTAAAGGAGACTGAATAAATAGAGCAGAAAACTATCAGGAAGTGAAAAACATATCCCCAGATGCCTAGAGCAATGTTTAGCTCTCAGATTTAGATTCGGATTCAGTCCAGAATAACTTGAGGCCTTTATCAGTTAATCAGAGTTTCTTCAATAATGCTCTCACAAATTTTCCTGATAGTTTGCTACCCATCACCAACTTTCTCTATGTTGGGATGCATTCATTGTTCATGTGAAATGAGAGTGATGCCATTCAGGTATAGTACTGTACAATCCCATTGTGAAATGCATTTAGAATTGAAATGCTAATGTCAAGCACATGAATTCCCAAAAACCAAAACTAAACATCTCTCATGGTTAAAGAATTTACACATTTTCTGGGTTTACACCAACGATAAATAACCCATATGGGTTGGTTTCATAGTGCACTATCGACACTGTAGTGCAATTTGACCAGAACAGCACAGAGTGGCCTGTTTTAATACAAGTGTATTGAAAATAACACACAGTGACAATTCCACTCTATGCTGCACTGGTCCAACAATAGTAAAAATACAATGTCTAGTTCTGGTTGACCCAGTGCAAGAAGGATGCTGAGAGAATGACAAGGGGGTTGGAGGTTAAATCATATGAAAAGCTGTTGAAAGAATTGGATTATTGTATGTTCAGCCTAAAGAGAATCAGAACAATGATAGATTTTTTAAGCATTTGAAAGGTTATTACAGGGAAGAGTGTAGGATGTAGTTATACAGAGGAAACTCAAAATAAGTCAAGTGGATGGATTAGCCTAAGGAATATGAGTTATATCTTAGAGTTGGGTTCTTTATCTCATAAACTATCTCATAAACTGTCTCATAAACTATGGCAAACTTCTTCAAGGGGAAATCAGGTGACCGTCTAAGCTGACAGGTATAGTAGGCCCTAATGATTGTAGAGAAATGGAAACTTAAAGTAGTTACAACCTTTTCCATGGTTCTGCTCAGTACTATCAGGCTAATATTTAGACCTCTAAATATTTCCTTTGTGAATGAGGATCATGCACCCCCCCCCATCATATTCTTCTTTAAAATGAGCAGCAATGGGGTTCAGAGTGAGATATCAAATTTGATTGCTGTTGAAATAACACTTCTGTTGTAATTGTAACAATTAAGGGACTTTACAATACTGGTGGATTTTTTTCCCCTAGGGTTGGGATTGTGCCTGAAGATTGTAATAGTTCACCTTCTACAAACCTGTTTATGACACTAGTCCCAGCCCAGGATACCTGCAAATGACTGTGACTGTACACGGCATATAAAAAAAATTATGAAGCTTCAATTGGGTGTTGTGGCCACCATCTTGTTTCCTTTTACCATGTGCAGATGCCCCTGTATCCTGGATTACCATTCACACAACATGAGCCAGATGTCCATGCCAGGGTGTAACATTTGCTATTGCTTTAATTATATTTTGCACTAGTTTTCTGATTTTGCTAATGATATGTAAGCTTCTGAAGCCTTGTAAATTCAGCACTCCTTCTCTCTGGAAACACATACTCTGCCTCCAGAGCCCTTTTAACCTGGATGCTTCGATGTAAAGAAAATAAATGGGATGCCATTAAGGGAAAGAACAGCTAAAACATTTAATAGGTGTGAGGGGATCTGGGAAAAATGAGACAAATCCAAGTAGAGTCATATATGAAATATAGCAAAAAAGTGTACTAACCAGATGACAAAGAATTAAGAATATACCTTTCCTGTGGGGGAGTGAAAAATAAACACAGGCACAGGCAACCTCACACTTAGAGATTAAATTATCTTTTTTTTCAGATTTGAATATTATATTCATCCATCCTTTGAAAAATGACAGACTGATCTATTATGGAGATCTCTATTGCCTCATAATTAAATTTTCCACACATTTTTTCTGTTGTCTTTTCGTTTTGCATTTTCCTACAAAAACTAACAAATCATTTTTTTCTTTGAGAAGAAACAGCATGATAGGCTGAAATACAAATTCTCTCCCATTGCAGTCCACAATGTATTGTGCTGCTTTCCCAATAACTTTTTTTACAAACAACAACAAAACATGGAGCCTAAAACATATGAAGAATGATTGCAGGAATAGTCCAAAGATTGTCTAAATAGTCTAAAACTGTCCAGATTGTTTGAATACAGATTATTTGGTCATCTGTGTTGCTAGCCTTTATGTTGTTAATTGAGGACATTGTTCTGCAATTGTCACTGGAAATTAGAAGTATCATTCCTTCTGATGGTGCCAGTGAGACAGGTAGCCGTCATGACCACTCCGATCCTCTCTTGGTTTTTTTGGCCAAATTAACAGTTTGGATTTAAATCAAACTATCTGGACAATTGAAATTGACCTGGACAGCCTGGAGCAGCTCTGGTCCCAAAGCTGAGCTGGCCGGACTGGGAGAAGAGCAGAGAAGAATGGCACCGAACACTGGGTGCAGAGGACTGTCAGGGACGACTGGGTCGGCGGTGCCAGAGCAGAGCGCAGGTGACTGACGGACTCCACTGGGGTGGGCTGAGACAGTGACACCAGAATGGAGCACAGAGGCAAGGAAGCAAAGGCTCTGAAGGCCCTGAAGACTCCAGGAAACAGCTAAGGTACCGAGGCAGAAGCCATGTGGACCACCAAGACATTGCGAGGCAACAGCACCAGCGTCGAAGGCGAGAAGAGCAAGCAGAGGACTTCCAGAGACACTGAGGAACTGAGACGAAGGCTACAAGCAACTATCTTGTATCCGCCAGAGCAGCAGCGCCAGGAGCGGCCTCAGTCAGCCAGGAGTGCCACAGCAGCAGCACCAGGAGAAGCTTCGGGAAACCGGCAGCAGTGCCAAAAGCAGCCTCAGCTAACCAGGCCATTGGAGGCAGCAGCATCAGGAGTGGATCCACAGCAAAAACCTCAAGGAACTGCAAGGACTGCTGTGAGTAGCCATGGGGACATCAGACATCCTGCCCCCCTCACTCTCCCAGCACTTCAAATTGTAAATCAAATTGTAAATTTAATTTAATCTTGTTCTAACTTCTTAAAGTGTAAATTTCCTAAATCTCAATTGTAAATTTTAATTTAATCTTTCATAACCACGAGTGGTTACATAAGACATTTCACTACATATTGTACCATGTATGATTATGTATGTGACAAATAAAAATATGAAATACTGAAATTCTGAAAAGAAGGACTAGAGGTGATATGATAGCAGTATTCTAATATTTGAGGGGCTTCCACAAAGAATAAGAGGGTAAAGTTATTTTCCAAACCATCAGAAGGCAAGACAAGAAACAATGGATGGAAACCAATCGAGGTGAGAAGCAACATAGAACTAAGGAGAAATGTCCTAACAGTGAGAACAATTAACCAATGGAATGGCTTGCCTTCAGAAGTTGTGGGTGCTTCATCACTGGAGGCTTTTAAGAAGAGACTGGATAGCCGCTTATCTGAAATGGTATAGGGTCTCCTGCTTGATCAGGAGGTTGGACTAGGACAGTGCTGGTGAACCTTTTACTTACCAAGTGCCAAAAAATACGTGCTTTGCGCATGCCACTGCACTTGCACGCGGCTCCTCCATGTGTGCTGCATGTGCAACCACATCATCCGTGCATGCATGCAGCTTTTGCATATGCAATGCATACATGCTGCATGCAGGCATTCACACCCACAGGAGCAATCATGAGTCCATGTGCAGGAGAGCTCCGAAGACCAGCTGGATTTCCTGCTGCAATCACGTGCATGCACAGTGGATGCCCGAAGATCAGCTGGGTCTCTGCAATCATGCAACTGTGCATGTGCATGTACATGCTCAGCTGGAGGTAAGTTGGCCAACAGCTTGTGTGCCCAGGAAGATGGCTCTGTGTGCCACTTGTGGCATCCGTGCCATAGGTTCGCCATCACGGAACTAGGAGATCTCCAAGGTCCCTTCCAACTTTATTATTCTGTTACAACAACAACTTCTTTGGTATAAATAGAGTAGCAGCCTAAAATGCAAGCTGTGACTTTGTTCAAGCGTCTTGCTTCTTGCTCCACTGCCTACAAACCTGAAGAAATGAAACAATCTGGTTCCTGCTGATATGAGATCTTAGTCTTCATAATGTCTTAATCCCTGGCTTTCCTTAATCAAATCCTGACAGTGCTGAATTGTGACTATTTGAGTTGGTATTTGGAATCATTTCATTCGGGCCCTCAAATTAGTTTCAAGCCATGTCTTTGAAATAAAATGCCTTAGTCTAGAAAGTGCTGCTGCCTTATGCTTTTATTATGGTGTAACAGAAGAGTCTGTTGTTTAAAAACTTTCCTAGAGAGATGATGATGATGCTCTGTTTAGGTCCTTCAGTCCCTGCTGTGCCTTTCTACACACAGCTTTCATGGCAGTTCGATATTCCATTTTGGATAGATACTGTCCTCAGGAGTGCCATAAATATCTACAACAAGCACATTCCAATATGAATACCATACATTTGTTTTCATGGCCCAAATGGAGAAGGTTAACTTTGGGGTCAACTTACTTTCTGAGGGCAACAAGGGAGGATGACAATGACAATCAGATAGATACAAGAGCTGATAGGTAACAGCAAAATAGAGTGGGTCCTTTCTCAGTGCCAACTTTACAATGGCATCCATTGATGGAACTGATGTAAAGTGAAACTGCATTTTATGTAATGCATACCAGTAAAATTGCCTGTGCATATCTGTGTTGCCTAGAATGTAACTGCATATAAGTACATACTTGAAAGTTGTATTTTCACCCACTGTTGAAAAGTGGAACCAACATGTTTGCCTGGAATTGCCTGTTGTGGTGGTGCTGGCTGAACATCTGGAGAAGAACTCAACCTTGGCAAGATGGTGTAGCTAATGGGATTTTGGCTCCCCAAGACCAGATGATATTTCATATTTGACTCTGGATGGGGTGGCACTTTCCCAGATTGAGATGATGCATGATTTGGGGATCTTCCTGAACTTACTTTTCCTACTCAAGGAGAAGTGACAGCTCCAGATAGGGTGTCTTTTCTCAGATCCATCATTCAGTCAGTTTTGTCCTTTAGTGGCATTGGTCACTTGATTACTGCAATGTGCTCTACATGGGGCTGCCCTCAAAGATCACCCAGAAACTTCTGGTCTAGAATACAGCAGCACACATGATAATGGGTACCTCTATGTTTTCCCATGTAACACCTATGTTGCACGAGCTGAACTGACTTCTTCTGAGTGTGATTCAGGTCATCACCTTTAAAACCGTATATGGCACAGGGCCAGGTTATTTGCTAGACTGCCTTTCCAAAAGGACATCTACCTATCCTATCAGGTCAGATAAGGCGGGCATGCTCCTAATCTCTTCCCCTAAATGTTGACATCTGATGGGCACTAGGAAGCATGTCTTTTCTGTGTCCAGACCTGCCCTATGGAAGCTTTTCTCCCTGACATTTGACAGGTTTCTACTCTCCTAGTCTTCCATAAACAGTTAAGACCTGGTTTTTCCCTTGTTCTGGGATAAGAGTTAAAAGTGCCATTTTTGGGGTTATTTTTAGTGCCTTTAGTGTGCTTAGTTTTATTATTGTTTTATGTTATTTTTACTTTTGACTAAGAGCAGTAACCCTGAGTCGACTGTAACATGGGTGGCAATATAAGTGTTTTAAATAAAAATAATAAATAAATTACTTCAGATTTGGGGCTTAGTTAAGAACTTAGTTCTTAACCTTCCTAATGAAGCAGGAGTTTCTGAACTGGCTCTGTATCAATTTCAAATCACAGCAAAAAAATGACCAGTGCTATTAGTAGAAAATACTGCATACCACTTAGTGGAGAAGCTAATTCGTAAGGAAGAAAAGTTATTAATTATTCTAGAAAGCAGCAGTCCAGGTGGTGAGATCAAGAAATATCGTATCACCTTGGGACTGAAACAGCCACACTGGTTAACATTGGCTTTTTGGATTCAATTCTAAGTACATTCTGTGGTGTATAAAGTTTACATATATTAAGCTCAGATTAAGTTCAGATCTCCTACATTCATGCCGTTACAGTATCTGCAGGGGAGTCAAAATGGTCAAGATGGCTGCTGTAAATGCTCATTCAGAGCCACACTTTTTTCCTCGGTGCAGATAAAAAGGGGTGGGGCTTTGATCATTTGACTATGATTGCCATCTGAACTGCTTTGAATGCTCTGAAGTCAGCTCCACATCTTTCAGTGGGACATTATTTACAGATTTATTTCAGATACACTTAAGAATAATGATTTCTGCATTAAGCCTAACCCCCTCTTTCCTTGTTTGCAGTTTAGGAAAAATCTTAGACAATTTTTTTTCACATTGGGTGTTTCAAGTTTTTTTTTTAATGCATAATTTCTTAGAGAGTTTATGTTGCTGGGTTACTCAATTGTTAGCTTGCATTGCACTAGATATGTATGTTTGTAAGCCACCCAGAGGCACAAAACAGAAGTGGTGGTCTATAATTTTTTAAATAAATACATAAACATGTAATAAGGGCTGTTGATAGATATCTACAGGAACCATTGCGTTGTGTGATTTGAACTAGCGCCAGTCAACCAGAAGCACTTTCATCCATTGATGTCTCATGCTAATCTTATACATTTGCTGTTTTTGGAAAACAGCGTCTGGTCTAAGCAGGCCATTTGACTTTCTGCAGCTTTTGTAATTGTGCTCTTTCTTTTGAAAAATGATGGTGTGTGTGTATGTGTGTGTGTTAATTCCCAGTTTAGTTTGCACTCAGCACAATCCCAGTCAATTTCTATATCTGGATCAGAGCGCCTGTCCCACCCCAGTTACAGGTAACCAAAAATATAGCTTGATGTTTGTATTAGCAAACATGTCCTGAAAGTAGCACTTTCCACCATTGCCAAGACTGCCTACCAACTAGAAGTCAATGATTGGCACCTTTACGGGTGCCCAAAACAGAGATGGCAAGACACCATCAACAAAGATATGCAAGCCGCGGGCCTGCACCCTGGAGATGCAGCTGATGAAGAAGAAGGAGGAGGAGGAGGAGTTTGTATTAGCAAATATTAAAAAAAATCCAGAACCACTGGAAACAAGACTGTGGGTCCATTGCATGAACAATTGCAATGGGAGTGGTCTATGGTTATTACATCTTTAACCTTTTTACATATACAATGACAGCACAGTAAAGATGCAGTATCAGATACCAGGTGATTCTCCAGCTATTCTGCATCACAGTGGTAACAATATGGATGGAGTTGATGTATCTCACACTTTCCTCCATCGTCCTCTGCCTTGGTGAAATTATTTGGTGTTATGCCTCCCTCTTAATTACCATAGGTCTGTGACATTGTCAAAAGACCTGTCACTCCTTATTTATTCCTTTGTGCTCCTTTGATCTGTTCTTTCCTTTTTGTTTCATCTCATCCTCTTTTTTCTTCTTCTTCTATGTTCATCCCAATGGCAGGAAAAGACTGTTAATTATTACTATCAATACCCTAGACTATATTTGCAACAAAAGCTTGACAAGTGTGTTCAGTGCATTGTTCCTTTAGATTGCAGAGGGTGTTTTATGAGATGAAATTACAAAGTTGGCGTAATAGAATTTTTTTCTTAAAGGGGTTCTGGTTTAATGCAAAACTTCCAAAATACTCAGAGCCTCATTATTCCAGGACTTGGAATCATTCTATGCCCTCACAAATTCATAAATTAAATTCCATACAAATACTCTCCAACCACCCCTGTCTGGTGTTTCTCTTATCTTCCATCCACTTCTTACCATATTTTTTTTTTGCTACAGCATCCCATGTTCAATTTACCATCTACAAAATCATGTATCTGGAAATACCTTTCTTCATTAAATTAAAACAACCACCATCAATACATAACATATGTTTGCAAACATTATAATACAAGTTATTCTACACTCAGCATTCTTAATAACAGAACATAATGTGACATGATTTTCTAATTTTACTTTCTTTGGATGATCACATAATTTTGCAGATCTGGTGATGCAACATTTTTAGCTTCTGTGGGATTATAACTACATTGTGCCTCACAATTAGAATGCTCTTGAAATTTTTCCTGTTATATGGAAAGGTCAGAGATGGACATAAAAAGAAAAGAAGATATAATTAATCTCCATGCTTACAAAGTGTACCTTTAATCTTTTACATGGCTTCCTGTTCCACTGATAACATCTCCAGGCAGGAGAGCCGAGTAGATATTATGTGCAAGAGATAGAATCATCAATGACAGATAGATGACTTTGCTGTCCTTATTGTTAAGAGTCACAATGTCTTGAAAAAAGTCCCAAGCATTCTTCTTGGGGCCAAATGAATACATTTGGCATTTTCCTACATATTTTAGGAACCCTTTTAGAGTTCATAAACATGCTGGCTTCATTGGAATTTTCTCAATGTGTTTCTTTTTTCTTTTTTTTCTTAATTCTGAAGATTTCTATTACTTTATGCTACAGTCTTTTACATTATATGTTTTTAAGATATTTGTATAGTACCCAATAATTGAGGTTGGTGGGAACGGTAGAAATTGAAAAGCAAGAGGAGAGAAACAAACAATAAATAATTAAATACCATAACTAAACAATCTGGCATCTGAGAATTTGTAAGTCAACTATTTTATCCTACCAAGTCCTTTGAGAGATAAAAACAAAATTTGGTTCCCATTTCTAAAGGCTTCCCAGCTTCTCACCCAGAAATGAAAAATTGCGTTATTGATTTCTTGGTTTGTATGACCTGTGAACCACTTTTGGGGTTTCTGATGACAGTTGAAAAACCTTCCAACTTAGCTATGTATAGTACAGCAGCACTGATGTATGTCTCCTTAATATTTCATTTGGGGTGCATTATAGCATGCTGTTTGGTTTTAGTGAGTCCTAATAAGCTTCAAGAGAATTTTTTGAAACAATCTGAAATGTTTCCATGCCTTACTTTCTAAAACAGTTATTTGTAGGTTTTCGTTCATTCTCCTACTAACATTATTTCTTTTTGTTTCTCTATGAATAGTAAAGTGATGATATGTCTTTCTGGCAGAAAAGTCTCTAAATCTGCAGAACTAAATACTATTGTTTGAGTAATTTGTTAAATTGTAATGCTAGTATTCATTTAATCTGAATATTCATTTAGTCTGAAATTGAGGCAGTGCATCGCTGTAACAGTGGCTTGAACTGTTTTTCTCCCATATTTCTCTTTTTTGCACCACTTAGCCTGGTGAAAAAGTTTGGGAAAACTTAAAAGTTTGCATTCTTTTCACATCGTTTGGTTCTTCCAAATCAAGATATTGTTCAAATTTGGATTTTGAATTTTTTGTTTTGTGGATCAGCAATCCTATTTGTATAATTTTAAAATGTATATTAAGTGCCATTGTTAAAGAACAAACCAAATGAATATTTATTGAAAATTAAACTGGAGAACTTGACAATAGTAGAACACATTGCCTAAGGAAAGATATTTCCATTTTCATTTCAAACAATCAAGTAAAATAATCTTTAATAGCAGAACAACAGTAAGTGGGTCCATTATCCCAATGTCAATCACTACGCTGTCATTGTGTAAAAGACTACTATATCAGCACAGACATGATGAAATTGGGATTATCAAACAAGACATAACTGTAGGTTCACTTGATTTAGCCTTTCTATGTATACCTTTTCTCTTCACAACAATGACTCTGTGAAGTATTATTGGTATATGGGTTAAGAAATAATACCTTTAGTTTGTTCACTCTATCTTCCCCCATTCTCTTCGTGAAGTTCCTTGGTATATCAAACACAATATACTATACTTAGAGACAAGTCTTGTTGTAGCAAATGTATGGGTTTGGTTCTTTTTCAGTGTTCAGCTAAAATTTGTCCCCAGTTTGGAGTCTTCAATTTTAGAAGACAAATGTACTTTTACTTACTGCAGTTGAAAACTCTGGGAGTATAGAAGTGAACACCAGTCCCATGTGTCCCAAAACCCTGGACTGGTTTTGAGAATCCCAGAACACAATGAGACAACATATCTGGGACTCATATTTCACCCACACTTTCCTAACTTCATTTAATGTTCTTCCCTCAGTAAATCAGAGCAATCTCTCCTTCCTACCTTTAGGGGGTTTTAACAGTAATTTCTGTCTTTCTGTTCTGCCCATTTCCTAACTGTAGCAAGGAATATTTTGGTAGAATTATGGTTATTTCCTGAATTGGCCAAACTTAGTGGCCATTATCCATGCTTTAGTTGCAATTAGTCTTGGCTGCTGCAGTGCTCTATACCTGGATCTTTTCTTGAAACAAGGCCCAAAATATGGCGGTTAACCAATGCAGGATACAGGGATCATAGATTTTTGTGCTGATTACAAATTTCTACTATATATATAAAATTCAAGATATTAGTACTGATTTTAAAAGCCCTAAATGGTTCACAGAGGGACTACTTCTGTTGCTATAAACTTGCATGGCTAGTCAAAAGACTACTAGGAACCTTAGTGGCTCAGTAATTAAAATGCTGTATTGCAGGCTAACTCTGGCTACAGCCAGGAGTTTGGTCCTGATCAGCTCACTTGGTCCAGTCACTTTCCCTCAGCCCTAGCAAGGAGGCATTGGCAAATCATTTCTGAAAACTTCAGGGATTTGTGTAGTGTCAGGAATTAACAATGACTCAAAAGAACCAATAAAATCCCTGACACAAGACTGTGCATCTATAGCAGCACCCAGCTTTATGCCAATATGCATCTCATATAATATTTGTTGGTTGGGAAGAGTACAGAGAGGAACTTTGGGTAAAAGTTGGTATTCCCTTTTAAACTTTTTAAAGAAAAGATTGGTCAACTATTTATCTGGGATGGTATATGGGGCAAGGGATGGTATAAGGAGCAAGGTCTGAACACACTCAAAACCATAGAAATGGTGGTAGATTTTAGGAGAAACTCTTCCATACTACCACCTCTCTCAATACTAGACAACACAGTATCGACAGTAGAATCTATCAAATTTCTAGGTTCTATCATATCACAAGACTTAAAATGGACCCCTAATATCAAAAACATAATTAAAAAAGCACAACAAAGAATGTTCTTTCTGCACCAACTCAGAAAATCTAAACTGCCCAAGGAGCTGCTGATCCAGTTATACAGAGTAATTATTGAGTTGATCATCCGCACCTATATAACTGTCTGGTTTGGTTCTGCAACCCAACAAGACAGACACAGACTACAGAAGATAATCAGAATTGCAGAAAAAACAATTACTACCAACCTGCCTTCCATAGAGGACCTGTATACTGCACGAGTCAACAAGAGGGCTGGGAAAATATTTAAGGACCAGTCACATCCTGGACATGGATTGTTTCAACTCCTACCCTCAAAACAATGCTATAGGGCACTGCACACAAAAACAATTAGATACAAGAACAGCTTTTTCCCAAATTTTCCCACTCTGATAAACAAATAGTTCCCTTAACACAGTCTAACTATTTATTAAGTCTGCATAACTATTATTCTCATTGTTCCATCACCCACCCACCCCACTATGACTGTAACTTGTTGCTTGTATCCTTGCGATTTATATTGATTATTGTCTGCTGGTATGATTTGGCTGCTTATTTGTACCATATGACCATCATTGAGTGTTGTATATTGTGATTCCTGATGAATGTACAGTTTTCTTTGTTGTACACTGAGAGCATATGCACTGAAGACAAATTCCTTGTGTGTCCAATCACACTTGGCCAATAAAGAATTCTATTCTGTTCTGTTCTGTTCTATGGGAATGCCAAGGGCCAATCTCCCTGCCTAGGATGCCTCCACCCCTCCTGGCCAGCTTTGCCCTGGGGGTAGCTTTTCTTGCCTGTAATCTGGCACAAGCCAGGTGGGGAGGAAGAAGCACTCTTAGCCCAGTTTCCCTGAGGAAGGTGCTCCCCCCACTCCTACTTGAGAGTCCCTGCTGCCGCCTAAGGGCTGCCATCTCTGTGCTCTGCAAGCTTACAAGGTCTAGCTGGAACAAACAATTTTCGGAGCTGTGCACTGGGTCAGCTGCAGAGCTACTGTGTTCTGGAAGAGAAGCAGTTCAGCCTTGGGGACCCACCCTGCACCCTGGCTTGAATCCCACCACTGGGAATTTGGGGAGGGTTTTTTCCCACCTGAAAGGAAGTTGACGTGTTCCAGAAAACACAGATTTTCCAGAACACGTCTAACTGGTTTGCCAAACTCAGCCAAAAAATAGCTACCGGTTCTATTGAACCGGTGCAAAATGGCTGAATCCCATCACTGACCACAGTTAATACACCACATCATATTCCTGACAGTTATATTCTGTCCACACTGCATGTCACAAAAGTATAGGCCTGCAGATGAAGAGAAATGTACAGTAACCTCAAAGATAAATCAAAATTGCTTGGCGGTACTGAATTTATCCTTCATTTTCCATATCATATCAATAGAAGGTGATAAACCTAGGGTTGGTAATGTGTCAGATCCAATGCCTATACTGAACATATAGTTTTCTGTACCATCTGCAGGACTAATAAACTATATCAGACAGGAAAAGTGTATATGCTTTCTATGTCTCTTTGAAGAAATCAATCTGAACATGACAAGAGGATGGGCAACATCATGCCAGTAGAGAGGAAATCTATTGCTTTTCTGCAGAATGACAGATCAAATGACAGTGGTTGAAATATGGAGGACTGCACTGGCCAGCTGGCTGACTGTCATGTCTAAGGGAGAAATTTTTTCCATCCTTAACAACTGTAGAGTAAAAATGTGCTCAAGACATCAAGACTTGGCTCTTCTTCTAATCTACACATGATCCTCTTCTAAGACAGACAAAGTTCTTTTTTTTTTCTTCCAAGTATTTCTGGAGGCCCTGAAGGTTAAAATGGCTAAAGGCTTTCAGACCAAGGATAATTAAACATTACAGAAAAAAAGATAAGGCTGGAACATGACTGTGAAGAAATTGTGTTTGTGGAGCGATTAGATTTGAAATCAACCAGATATTTATCATTTGAAAAGAAAAATTAGTATTTAATTCACACAATGTAAGAGTCTTTTGTTATCCAAGTTATTACAGTTTACAAATGGTTCCACTGGAACAATTCCTTTTACCTTTTAAAATTAACTGAACTAGTATTTGCCACTTGGCTAATCCTCCACCTTTTGGATTTCCCTTGTCTTGTTGTTTGTTTGTTTAAGAAATTATAATTGTGTTTTTTTAAAGGTTTTGTTAAAGCAGGTATTAATAATGGCTTGGAAATAGCAGTTAGAAGCATCTTGGCTCCTTACCCACAGTGAATTGAAGGCAGAGATCATGTGTTAGCCAAATGAGCATTTGACATCAACTACTGGCTCACTTTGGAAACATTTGAAAAAATGCCAAAGGCTTTGGCTGAACTTGTCTGTTTCCAGTATGGGCTAAGATGATGCAAAACAAATGTAGAGATGCCTTTTGAAAATCAAAACTGGTTTCTTTTTCTTCTTTGTTATGTTCTTGTTTTTTTAAGGGTTTGGGTATTTTTAGAAGCAAAGCTGAATGGATTCCTGGGGTCTTTTATCACTGATTAATCTGGCTAGCAGTCTCACTTTCTTCTCATATCTTCACAACATGATATCAGTAAGCAGCAACAAGAATGCTTTAAACGCACATTAAAAATGTGCATCAGTGCTAAACCATTCTAATTTGTTATAGAACCATTGATAACAACCATATGGTCAGACTAAACATTGCAGTTCATTTAACATGCCATACCAGTTTTTGTGTGAATCTTACTCTTGAGTAGGTAGTGGTGCTTTTAGCTTTCAGATAATGACACAATATAATCACATTTTAGGATCATTCTACATTAAGCATATATTTTCCTCTTCTATAAAGAAAGAATAAGAGGTTTTACAGAGATTGGGAGTTTTCCTATAGTGTGCCTTTGCCGTGAACTTTAAATACTAGTTGCTTCTTCTATCATTCAGCTGAGAAAAGGGACTTAGCAGGCAGTAATTCGATAGCTAAAATATATTATTTTAAGACTTTATATGTTTCCCTTAATTGCACACCAAGATTCTATTCTTCTATTCCTGCAAAACCCATAGAAGAAGCAAAAGAAGATAATGAAACTCAAAATGTTCCTCCTCCTACAGTGTAATCTATAGGACATTTATCCTTGGTTTCCTAAGGATTGACAGTAATTGGAAGGGTATACACAGAGCATCAATACTTAGAAAATAAGAGACAGGAAGATAAGAATAGCAAGAAACGTATATCACTCCTATAATAAAGAGATTGACAATCTGTAGCCTTGATTTCATAGGTAGTCTTTAAAATAGACCTTCATTTAACAGACTAATTTCACAATCTTCTTGCAAATAATCTGCTCATCCTTTTAGTAAGAGCTACTGTATATTCTTTGGCAGCTTGATATATGAAAGAGTGCTAGAGTTTGTTTTTAAAAAGGAAAAGTGTCCTCCAAAGAGAAAGGGATATCTAAAATATGGAAAGGGTACCTTCCTCTCTACACATGTGGAAGTCTGATCCAACATTATCACTTCCTTCAGCTCCATTGCCAATTACTGTTCTGCTCCTCTCTTTGAGGGAAAGCAGCCTCTATTATTTAAAAAGAGGGGGAAAAAGGTTTAGTCACTCATATTACATATATCCTCAAGAGACAAATCTATAATGTTCACAGGAGCATGAGATAATAGTGAAGTAAGTGTAGGCTGAAATGAATTTCACTACTTCAGTTATTTTCTTTATTAGAAACACACAAATCTATACAGAGTAAGGATATGTAAGAAATGTGTTCTAATGAATCAAAAATAAAAACGTTTTATGCTGTTTCCATTACAGAAAATACAGAATGACTTCCTCATTATCTTGTTACCTCTTGTTTGTTAAGAATAAGATGGTAGTCCATGCTACTGTCTTCTAAAACTAGAGAAAATTGTTGAAGAAATTTTTTAAAAATCTTTTAAAATAATCCCATTGACTAATTTAACAGTAACTTTGAAGACAAATAGCCAGGCAATATTGACTGCCAATCCAACACTTATACCAAGTGGTTAGGCATGGTGACTGCCTGGACCATTGGAACTGCCTGCCTGGAACTTTGCAGTTTTCTTGGCAAGATTCCATAAATGATTTTCTCTTCCTTGCTTCCTATGGCAGGGAGGGAGGGAGGGGAAGACAATGAAGAGAGATAGATTGGTTAGAGGTCACCCAGTTGGCATTGTACCTAAAGAAGGATTAGAATTCATGGTCTCCTGGTTTCTACCCTGATGCTTTAACTAAATTGAATATCATTTGAAACAGGATGAAACAAGAATTTGCAAAACCACATATACATCAGCAAAACGCAGTTGATGCATTGATTTTTGCTGAACAGTTTTGCAGCTGTACAAGGAAAAAAAAGTTGCTTTATTCTTGAATGTAAAATAACGGTGACACTAAATGTACACAAATAACATTAAATGTACACATTTACTGTGTTTCAGGGTAAAACAAGCAAATAAACCTTTCTGTTAAATACACTCTGAAGTTAAGCAAAGCACAAGAACATATAAAGAATACAAAAAGAAAACTTTGAAGCTCTGAGCCTTTTTGTAGTTTTAAATGCAACCTGGACCTTAATATTAACTGGGCAAAAGAATATGCCCAGAAGAATGTAATGTAAGAAAGTAAACACACCAATGCTTGGTGAAATCAACAAAACCATCAACATACTGCTAACCGTGGCCTTTTCACAATCTCAGTTGCATTACCAATATCTGTATGTCACGTAGGACACAAATGTATCTTTTGCATTCACCTACCTTCTTTCATCCTTCTTTATTTTCCTTTTTTCAGTGGTGATCTGTTTGCAAAAGAAAGCAGAAATGACAAACATACAAGCAACCTCCATGAAGTCTGAAATCCTCATAATAAAGAACCCGCAGCTTCCAGCAATCATTGTTTATCTGCACAGAAACAAGAGACAGGGATGAGACCCAGTTATCCTTATCTTGAGATATGGATTTTAATTAGTTGCTTTGTTTTTAACCCTTTAGTCGTGTCTGATTCTTGGTGACTTTATAGGCCAGTGCTCTCCATGCTATCCTGCCAAGCACAGCTTCTTTCAATTGTTGGCTATTCAACTTTGTATTAGATTTGATGTTATCAAGTCAGCATATTCTTTGCTTGTCCCTTCTTCTTTGTCCACTAACCATTTCTAGAACCACTGCCTTCTCCAATGAATATACTCACATAACATGGCCAAAGGGAATCAGTCTTGTGATTTTAGCTTCTAATGATGTGTTTGGTTTTATACTATTTAACACATCTCTATTAGGTACTCCAGCTATCCATCATATATGCAGTAATTTATGTCAGCACCATATTTCAGAGGCATCAATTCTTCTTAGATCAGTCATTCATGTATTTTAGTAGCTTCAGTTTAATCCCAGAATGTACTTCTTTAGAGTGCTACACTTGGTCTGAGCCAAAAACAACAGGAGTATAGTTTGGAAAAAAAGCAGAACCTCAATTAAAGCAACAATTGCAGTCCTTCTTAATGCTCAAAACAAGTCCTCTTCTATTGACACATTTGCTTTGTTTTGGGTTTGGAGCACTTGAAGCAGTTAGTCATTTTTAACTCAGAGCATTTTGGGTGCCACTGGTCTACAGATACACACAGAGAAAGCTAAATAAAATGGACAAACCCAACCTTCCCTTCCCTTTCTGCTTCTCATGTAGCTATAAATCAAGCCACCATGATGTAGTTGCTTTAAGAATGCTAAGACAGAATTCTGGTTCTTTTCAAAAAATAAACACAATTCTCACCCATCTGCACTGGCACTGTTCAATAGCGCAGAAATTCTGGGCATGGAAAGGCCTATGTCATTTTTGCCTGACATGTAGCTCTACTTATAAATAAGGGAGCTGTCAAACAAGAAGTGTCAGCTTTATAAACCTGCATGAATTGAGAGGGGCTCTAAGCCAGACTTTAAAGAACTAAGCATTCACTGACTTCTGCTTGGAAGCAGAAATCTGTCAGTTCTGCTCTCTTCTACATTTTGTTTAACCACATGTTCTTTCTGTCCCATCTATAAATAAGTTTACCAGTGTGGGTGAATTTTTATTAAAGAAAAGAAAAGGAATGGGGAAAAAAGCAAAATAGAATTTCACTTCATGAATCATAAAGGCAAAATATTTCATTTTTGAATGAAATTTGCCAGATACAATCTTTTCTAAGTATTTTGAAATATATTTTGGCAAAATATGCTCTATTTTTCTTATAATTGAATGTATTTTTAACACTGAATAGCTATACAGAAAACAACATAGCCGTCAGTATATATATTTGTTATTATCTGAACATTGCTGAAGTTTTTATAAAACTTGAAAAGTTAAAGTACAATTTTTGAATCTTAATTGAAAAATTGTTTGATGATGATGTATAACCTCTCCAGCGGGTGTTTGTCTATAGGAAAATTAGCATACCAACCATAAAACCAGATTATTATAAATTAGTCAAAGTGCAATTATTTATATTTGATTGTATGACTTTTCATTCTTCTAATCTGAAGGCAAACAATTAAACCCAGATTTACTCTAGTGGTTGAATTAACTCATTTTGAGGCAATCACAGGATGGTTTCGGACTTGATATTAATTTCCTGGTCACTCTTTTTTATGTGTATGCATGGAAGTTATAGTTGGTGATGGTCAAGGAAAGAAAATTGTCTTCATACTCACTAATATGCATCTTTTAGCACTACCCAAGTGGATGGGGATGGCAAAAGGTAATAGATAGACAAGAAATCACCAATTGAACACAAAATATATTTCTTTCCTATGTATTTATATATTAAGAAACATAATCTTTATAATAGAGGGAAGACTATAAGTATTCTAATGAAAGTCTTATCTTTCAGAAATTTTGAGTAGTCATTTTCAAAACAAATGACAAGTGCAGACAATACCTCTTTCACAAACCAGACAACCCTCCTCCCTTTTACATTTAATGAAAAATAATATCTAATTTGCTAATGTATAGATCCCTCATACTCTCAAGAGATCTTGTCTTATTGTTCTTCTAAAATGTTTTCAAATGAATCTTTGAAAGCAATGCCCTGAAACTGAGAGCCTTACTCTTTAATATTAATAGATTCCTGCAAGAGAAATGTAATATCATAAAAAAGAGTCTGGTGTAAAAAAGCCTGTGGCCTATTAATTTCCCAAATTATTTTACCCCTCCCCTCAAAAGAAAAGACAGCACACCCCAAAACCATCTTTTTCAAAAGGACTTCTGACTGATGAGGGAAGAATGATGGCATGAATAGTGCTTCTATAATGTATCCTAGATACAAAGGACCACAGGAAATATTGATTCTAAGAAACAACCATGTGTGATGAGGAAATTCTCTGGGAAATATGATGATTCTCAAGATAGGGTGATGAATGAGTCCTATTCTACTTCTGACTTATCAAGTCAATGTAATCAGATCCTGATGACACTGCAGAAAGTACAAAAATAGTAGTCGATCAAATTTTTCTTGGGTATGGCAATTAGCTTAATTTAAGTTCATTATATTTTTACCCGAGATATTTATATTTTAATAAATGGCATAAAATAAAATATAGTTTGGGTTCACTGTTGCAAACATAGTCTGATAAAAAATATAATACATTCTTTTAATGGCATAATCTTTCATATACAGCATAGCACATTTGAAAGATTTATCAACCACTCATTTGTAGAGCTTTCTTTCTCTGTCTTGTTCTCTCTCAACACTTTGTTAGTAGAAGCAGACGGGAGATTTAGATTTAGTTAATGTGTGTTGGTTTTGTAGATGGAGGTTGTGTGGGTAGAAGAATGATTTCCTTTTGCTCTTGGCAATATTGTTTCAGTACTATTCTTCCATGAGAACAGCTGCTAAAGTGACTGTATTGTTTATTCCTAGCCATTGAGGTTTGGCTGTGGAAATAATTTCCTAATAGGCAATGCATAAGTAACTGTCTACTTCCTTAACTACTCCTCAGGTATTTTGGCCACAGATCACATAGCACAGGTATATTACAAACAATGGGTGTGGAGCCATTTCTACATTTTTCATATCCTGCTGTAACTCCATAAAACATATTCATCTCTTTCTCTCTCTCTCTGAAGGAAATGAAGAAGCTTACCTTATAAATCCTGAAATTCCCCTATGCAAGTCACATTTTTTTTCCATGAAATATAATATTATGCACTTCTAGTAGTCATTCCAGTTTGAAGTTGTTTTCCCAATGTGTACCTTAGAATGGTTTTTCTAATTTACAAATTTAAAACTTGTATTGACCAGAATATGCACAAGATCTCATTTAAAGAGACATTAATTTTCTCTATTGTAGGAGACATTATTTTTCCTTACTGTATCCAACATTACTACTTGATTATTTCTTTTATATTCCTTAGCTGAAATTGATCATTTATGCCTGATGTGGTAAAACTGCTCTGTTAGTTCTGATAGATAATAAACGGAAAGTAACCAAATACTGTACATCTGCCTTAATCTCTGCGGTGAGTTTCTTCATATACCAAAGAGTATAATATCCTTTTTGGAGTCTCTATTTAGGATAGTATTTATGAAACAAAACACCATTGTTGAGATTACTCCAGACAAAAAAATAGGGATCTTTCATAATTTCTGAAAAGGAATGCAGACTGTTGGCCTTGGGTATTATTGGTGAGCATAAAATGTGATGAAGAAATAATATATAAGTGGCTAATTGATATTTTTATTGTTAATAGATAGTGTTCAATTTATGACTACTTTTCTTGGTGCAATAGTATATTTCAAATCTGTATCCCACCTCCATGTATAAAGAATGTTGGTCTTATTTCAGGTTGACATGCATTAGAGATTTTGTTACTTTATCTCTTTTTCTCTCTGTCACTAGTCGACCCAAATTTATGCATTGTATCATAATGCTTTGTGGTTCTGTTAGATATAACAATGAATTGCAGTGATTTGTTGCAGGGTGATGTTAAATTTTATTTGTGGTTCACAGGAGCAGTAGATTTTTGATGAGTTTAAACATAGCAGATTTAAATACTCATGTAGCAATACTATGCTTTCTACACATAGTTCTAGGTACTTTTTCAATTTTTGATGGATATTGTTCATGTTCGTTTTAAGTTGAACAAATTTTTCAGATCCCATGGCTGATGAGTTTAGCTCTTCTTCTTTTTCTGCTAAATTGAATTCACATAGCCTTTTATTCTCATTTTCTTTTTCCTTTTATATATAATTTACATAAGAAAAATAGTTTATGTAATTACAAAAGGCCAAGGGTTTATGATGCCAAATGATTTAACTGAGCACCTGTCTATCAGGGATTCTAAATTATCCATTGCTTGTTGAAAGGGTTATCCTCTTTTTGTTGGCTTATTCAAACCTTTTAACCGACAAGAGAAAGTGACAGTAACAAATTGCTTGAAAGAGATTTATTTTTTGTTTAGTTAAGTAATGACTACTTTGTACAGAACTGGAATAAGTTCTAGCAATTAAATTCATTTACCTCCATGCTAATCCCTTTATCTATTAAAACAATTAGGTCTTTGCATATGATCTTTCTCCTTTTTAATGAACCCTTGGCACAAACAGCACAGAATGATTATTAATATTGAAATAAACTCTAAAATTATTATTAACAAAATAAGCTCCAAAATATCATAAATCAAATATTGTAAGGTTGATCTGGAGAGGGGAAAAACAAAATTAAATTATAGTGGAGAAAATGACCCAATGGGTATGCACACTTCTAAGTACTTCAGAACTTTTTATCAGGTCATATATTACATAGTCATGTTGAAAAGATGGTAAGAATTTCATCAAATTAGTCAGATGTTAATGTTGTCTCTGCGCATGTGCGGGTGGAGTTTTCCCTCTGGTATGCCCATGCCGCGCTGCCTGCCGACAGTTGATTGGCTGCCGGCCCGGAGGCCCCTGATTGGCTAAAGCCAAGGTGCGTTTTGATTGGTTGCAGGCGGAGCCGTGGGAAAGTATAAAAAGAGCAGCCCACCTGCAGCCAATCACTTCATTTATTCGGAAGAAAATAAAGGGAGCCCTCGCGGCTATCTAGAAGGACCCGCGTCTTTGTGCATTCTTTGAGCATGCGAGCTGGGGATTCCGGGAGCTAACACTGGTGACGAAGGTAAAGGAACTGATGGAGAACTAAACCTCCACGATGGCCACAGACACTTCAACTAACTCAAGCTTCTTCCCATTCAACCCCAAAACTGAAGCATGGGACTCATTCATCCTCCGTTTCGGCTGTTACCTAAAGTCGAATAAGATGCACACTGCTCCTGATGATGAAAAACTAAACTTTTTCCTGGGATGCTGAGTTAAGACCATGATGTCACAGTTAAGTCAGTGTTAAGATGAATTAATAGATTAAATATATTCATTAGAAATATTTAGTGTCAAATTTCACCAAGCATCAAGGAAAAAAGAAATAAAAATCATTACTCCACAGTGTTCTGGTCTTGTTTCCATGCACAACTGGGCTTTTAAATATTTTTAATATGAAGCTCAAAATCTGCCTTTTTTTCTTCCAGTTTCCAGTTCTTCTGTGATAGAGCCTTCTGTTCTAAGTGCTAAAGGTGGTTGAGAATCTTTTGTGTTACAGTTTTTGAAATCTGTGGTTGTTTTCTTCTACAACATTCTTTTAAAAAGTTTTATAACACAATGCAGCAGTTTTGAGAGTGGAAAGCCAGTTCCTGACAGATTTTGGCTGTGGAAGTTTCAAAAAGGTTTATAGCAAAGGAGTGAATATACTTTGGGTTGGCTCTTTGAAGGCAGTAGAGAAAGGGAAAATTTCCTCTCTTTAAGTTAAGGCATACATTCATGGAGATTGAGTGAGTAAAATAAGACTATGTTATAATTAAAAACAAACTGTTTTCTTAATACTGATACTTGGAATTATATCAACAAAACCTAGATTCACAAAAGATTCGGCTTAGATCTTAAATACACATATATACGGTATGAATGTAACAATAGCATATTTTGATGCACCAGGTTGGATAGTTTTTGGAATCTTATTGCTACTCAGGAAATGTTTATCAATCATTTTAATTCTCACTTTTGCTACTTTCCTTCCTCTCAATTGGTCAATCAATGGTATGAATGCTTCTTAAATAATCAATACTTTGTAATTTCCTTGACAAATGATTTTGGAAGACAGCCACTTTTTTTGCACAAGGATAAAATATGAATTCCTTTAAATTTCAACTTATTTATCCATATTTGTGAGGAGCAAATCATGATCCTTTCTATTGTGCTGATGGATATAACTCTGTCACAAAAGAAAAATGTACATTTAACATTCCATTCAGTTATCTGCAGAAGTTCTTCTTTCAGGAAAAAAAAATAACATGGAAATGTTTCTCAACTTCTTGAAGAATGGACTGCAAAAACACCACAATACCTTGTGTGGTTTTTTTTTTTTTAAACAACACATTTATTTTGGAATAAAAGAGCTTTCTCCAACTTGATATCCTCCAGTTATATTGGGAATATAATTCCCAGATTTTCTATTTGGCATGAACATTGATAATTCTGGAAAATTAAATCCAAACATAGGTCACCATAAAGCTTTGATAGAACATAACACAATTTTCCAGTTGTACAAATAATTATCCTTAATTAAGCAGGTATCTGAGAACAGAGCCAGAAATAAAATTATGCTGACTTAAAAGACGATTCCATACAAAGATTGCAGTCATTGTATACAGTATGTTTAAAACAAGCACACTTCACATTCATACTTGTATAAATAATGCTAGCACTGTCCAAAAGCTTAATTGTTTCTTTTTCTGCAATAGATTAATACCATTTTGGAAAAATGAACTATGTGTAATGATTCCCTAAGGTAGTTATCCCCTAGGAAGACCAAGTACTTTTGCTTCTTTTGGTCCTGATGCATTACTAATTTCCATTCACATCCCACATTTGTAATGGTCCAAGTTTCATAGCTAGTAATTAAAATGAATCAAAATATTACAGAAGTGGATATCATCCAATTATGGATTTTGCACTTTTAGGCCAACATGTTTCTTACTGATTTTTGTTATATTAATGATAAAGTTAATAATGTGATTATGATAAGGTATACAGAAAATAATTGAGAGATCTTCAAGTAGCTTTGCTCAGATACATATATTTTCAATGGCATTCTATAGCAGTGATGAAGGAAATGCTTTATAAATGGTTTCGAAGTTTCTTTGATGTCCCTTTGTGCTTTAAAAAAATCCTTTTGTTGAAATTGGTGCTTTAATTAAGAAGTTAATAGAGTCCTGTTTGAAGTTGCTCATTTATAGCTAACACCACTACAACATTTATAATTGGATCCTTAATACTCTGCTAATGCACATAGGAGAAGAAAGTTTATGAGATGGATAAATGGATTTTGTTCTTTTAATATGTTGCCCTCAATGGCAGCTATGTTTTAATTATAAGTAGGTACTCTCTCTGCTTTGTGCTGCCCTTATGTGTCCTGACTGCTTGATTTATTTTACAGTTGGCAGAATTATATCCATTACTAGCACACATGTGACAGATAATACAATGCAGTAGGACTCCCCAGTGCCATAATGTTTCTTCACTAACTATAGCATGTTGATACTAGATTTGCAATTAATCATTATGCTGATTTACAGGGAAGCTAAATTGAACAAAAAGTACATTTCCCAAAAGAAAATTAATATACTTTCACAAACATAGGTATGATTCTGTTTTTGATATTGGATTTTGAATATGTCTTTTGGGGGGGACTATTATCCAAGCTTGATATAATAATATATCATTTTATTATTGAAACAAAGGGGAAAATGAAGAGAGGGGACGAAATCAATTGTCTTAATGTTGCTTTTTGAGAAACTGCCATTAAGAAACTTTTCAATATAAAACCATAGTCTTTGAAATTACATTTTCTAACTTTTAACTTATAGAACATATACCTTATAAAAACTAAGTTATGCATAGTACATATAGCCAACAAGGGTTAAAGCTTGAATCATGTGCACTCATACAGGGGTGTGTGAATTAATTCTACATGGCATTCTGCTCCAAATCCCAAAGCCAATCAATCAATCTAATTGGATCACACTTTATGAATTATAGATGATATAATTATAACATTAACTTACTAAGCTACATTTACATGTAAGCAGGATACTTTTTGTTTTTTGTTCTTTAGCTCTAACACACACACACACACAAACACAAACACACACACATGAAATACCAGGTTTTACAATCTGGTGGCCTCTAGATGTTTTGGACTGCAATTCCTAGTTCAAAAGTATTTTTTAGGTCATTTGTATTATACAAAATTGGAAAGTTTCTTCTATTTTAGAAGAAAGTAGCAATGGACTGAACCATTCTGTTGGTCAGGATGTTATTATTATTTTTTTTTTGCCACAAATAGAAACTGTTTATTATCCTTTTCCATATTAAGCAGTTAGGATATAAACTAGAATGTTGAATATGTTTAATATATGGATATGAAACTTTCAGAGAATACTAGGGACTGCAAGCAAGATTGGGAAGTAAAAAAATATCCAGAAAAGACAATGGTAAATGATTTCCATATTATTTCCAGGAAAACTATGTGATATGTTTATGAATAAATTAATAGTGAAGCAAGACTTTAGTTTTTACATTAATCAGGAAGAATATTCCTTACACACAATAGGAGCAGACCCATGACTTTATGTATATTATTTATAGAAAAGTTAAGGAATAATAATTTTCTTCACTGGATATGGGAATATGGGAATTATGAATAATTCTGGTTGGTAACTGTCCAGTCCCTCATTTTGAGACATTGTATATATAATAATAGGCCAAATCAGAGTTTCATTGTTTGCTCTTGTTTTGCTTGCTTTTTAAAATAAGAATCAACCAACTTTGGTTGAATCTGGCATAGCTCTGGAATGTGACCATCGTGGTTTTTTAGGCTTGGCTTAGGTTCATTCCATCCATTCTATTTATGAGACAATATGATAATATCCTCCCTGGCTTCCCCCCACCCACCCACCCACTTTTTGGTCTTTTTTTTCCATAAAAAACAAACCAGCCCGTTATGTGCATTTTCCTATTCATGTTTTTAATTCAGCTTTTTTATTTTATGTTTAATAATATTGCATATATCATCAATATATTTTTATGTAGGTAATTCTTCTCATAATTGTCCACAGTATGCACATATTCATTTTTAGTTTACCACAAAGAAAAATTGAAAAAAATTGGTATGTACTTTAATAACTTTTGTGAATCATTCTTGATTCAACTTCAAAATTTTGTGTCTTGTACACATGAGTTGATTCAAGATCTGAGAATAAATCAGTTTAATTTGAACTATTTCACATGTAAAATGAAACTAGAAAAAAGAGAGATTATCTTATAATATAGAAACATTAAAATGCTGTTAGCTGCCTTGTTTGTTCGTTCATTCATTCATTCATTCATTGGCAGAGTAGACTTAAAACAGAACATTTTTAAATGTGGAGACTTGCAAATGATATAAATGCTGTTCAATTTCAAGGTTTCCATCATAATAATGCTTTGAAATATTCTCATTGTCCTTCCATAAAGCAGAGGTAGTAGAGATTAGAGTATAAAACAGCAGACAAAGAATTTTAAGAGAGGATTTGTACTAAACCAGACCATTGGTTCAATTTGCTACAATATTTTGATGGAGTGATATGATCCAATCTCAATGAATAGCTCTGTGAAAAGTTTGCATAACCAGTGATGTAAATTTATGGTTCTTTATATATTCAAGGAGAAAGAATTTGGTGTATTGGTTAAAGATACTGGACAGAAACCTGGAAAAAATAATTCTAATGCTGTTTTAGGCAGACAAATCAGCTGGGTGACTGAAATATTATTTACATTTGATTTTATAGATAGAGAAGCAATATCCAGGAACCAAAAGTAACCAAAGACTCAGTCATATATTTGACATGCTATTATGTCATGTTATGTTTAACCCACTTAAGATTTTAAGCCATCATGAGCTAAATAAACTTCCTCTGACATAAGAACCTTTGGAAATGGTATATGCAAAGAAACTTTGAGCAAACAATTTTGTTTTTTAAGACAATAATGCAATATCAACAGATGCATGTGTTTGTGTATATATGCAAGCTTATATAAATAAGGTTATTTTTTCTTTTTTGTGTTCCTCGGATGGAGTTGTGTAAATGTACATTTATACTTTAGATTTATACAATTTATGATAGGCTTAAATTAATTTTCATGTGATTAGTCAGATGCCAAAATGGAAAAAAAGATTTTATATAATTAAAATGAAATATAATTGTTATGAGTACAACTGAATAATAATTTTACCATTTAATTCCATTAAACAGTGAAAGAAACCTATGCAAACAGCATAATCTTTTTTTTTTTTGCTTTTCTTTCTTTTTCATTTGTAGTGCTGTACAGCCTTAAATATTTTGGTACTTCAATTTGGCTAATTTAATTTGTCATACTTATTTAGCACAAATTATAATTTTGTACACTTGTTATAATTCTACACTAGAGAACGTAGTAGTTATTCCAAATTATGAGTATAAGCTCAATATTCCAAATTATGAGTATAAGCTCAGATAATGATAGGAAACTGGGGAAGGGTACTTTGAAGCAGAATATCTTAAAAATTAGTTTTTCGACCATTTAAGTTTAAATTTAGAGTTGTTGTGACATGACCTGAAAAATTAGAGGTACCGAAGGTCTGCCTTTCTGGAGCTGCAGATTCAACTTTTATTATTGATCTATGTAGTCAGTAGTGGAATTCAATTTTTTTTACTACCGGTACTGTGGGCATGGCTTGGTGGGCATGGCTGGGGGTTTCATGTGACTGAGTGGGAAGTTTCTGTAAGTAGGGCAATAAAGATTAGGCTAGAAACAATACCAGAATATTTTTCCTGCCTTCCTGACAGGATTAACCCTGTAAAGTGGAAAAAAACAAAAGGAGATTTTTTTCTAACAACCGGTTCTCCGAACTGCTTAGAAAATTTACTACCGGTTCTAGTGAATCTACTAGAACCTGCTGAATTTCACCTCTGCATGTAGTTTATTATCTACAACAATGGGCCCCAATCTTTTGGGCTCCATGGACAGCAGCAGCAGCAGCAGTGGAGGTAGTGGTGGGACAAAATGGTTTCATGCACACAACTTAGTTATCATTCAAAATTCAAATTCAAATTTTATTTATCACATACACAGTCATACATGGTATGATATGCAGTGAAATGCTTACATGACCACCCACAACCACGATTGATAGTAGGGCAGGAGAGTAAGTCTAAACAAAATGGGAGGATAGGATAGGAAATAAGTTAGGTATAGTTGGGTAGCTAGGAATGAGATACAATTGTGGTTCCTGTTATAGTCTTGAGTGTTCTTGTGGTTTCTGGTTTAGAGTCCGTATTTCCTGTGGAAAGAAGCTTTTTCTCAGTTGCTCTGTGTTGGCCTTCAGAGAGCGAAAACACTTTCCTGACTGCATCATGGCAAACAGTCTATTGTTGCGGTGGCTGGGGTCCTTCACTATCTTCTTAGCTTTAGTCCAGCAACATTTGTTGTAGATGGAGTGCAGTTCAGGGAGCTTGGTGTGGGTGATACGCTCAGCTGAGAGTACCACCCTCTGTAGTGCTCATCTGTTCTGCATGATGCTATTCCCTGACAAGATGTCACACTGATCTCGAGGCTGCCGATTAGGGAGGTCCCAGCTGGACTGAAGGAGAAGCGTTTACGAGGCTGCCG
>JAEANM010000668.1:0-33348 GCA_017656035.1 Myanophis thanlyinensis
AGAGCCCCGGACGCCACCCTCTCCCAGGTGGCGACCAAGTCTTTGACCGGATTGTGTGTAAGTGCCTCGGGAAACGGCCCAAGCTCCGTCAGGAACCTATCGGGGTCCATCAGGCGCCTGGGGCGGAACCATTTAATAGGCTCCGCCTCCCTGTGGTGGGGGGGGGGCGGAACTTCATATATCATACTATCTTCAATTCCATCTAAGGCATCAATATTCATTTCTATACAATTGTTATTGTTAACATCCACTCACAAACGTGCAGCAAACATCCTGGTCAGCTTCAGCATGTTATCCCAGCCCCAGCATATGGTTCGCTAGGGCTCTGCTCCATTGTGCCCACCACCAGTCCAGCTGAGCGACAGCTTAATCCCGGCTTTCCCTAGCCCTGCCGATCAGCAGGCTGGCCGACTGGAAATGCTGCCATTGCTTCCTCTTGTGTTTGCTGTCTCCGCTGAGGAACACTGGAGACTTCACTGGAGCAGTGGCAAACAGCAACAGTGATCCCCACCACCTGGAATAGCTAATTAGCGGTATTCTGGGAGGCCAATCCAATTGCTGAGCAGCTGTTGCAGATGGCAGGTATTGCTGCCGTTCGTCACTGTTCCAGTGAAGGCACCAATATTCCCTGGAGGAGGCAGCAGACACTCAGGAAGCAGGAATGGTAGCGTACCTAAAGGGTGCAGTGGCAGCGAAAGGCAGCAGCGGCAAATGGCAGTAGGCAATAGGCAAATTCCCTACCATATGGAACAGCTGATTGGTGATATTCCAGGAGGTGGATCCAATCACTGAGCAGCTGATCGGCGGTTGGATCTACCAGAATACCGCCGATCAGCTGTTCCAGACAGTGAAGATTGCTGCTGCTGTTAGCCACCGCTGCCTGTCACCGCCACATCATCAACCCCCTCCCCCAGTATGGCAAACCGCCACGACCTGGTCTATGATGCAATATTCACACCATAAGACACACAGACATTTCCACCTACTGGGAGGATGGGGGGCCAAAGTGCATCTTATGGAGTAAAAATTATGGTACTTTATCTTTTAAGTGGAAATGCCAGAAGACTAGAATTGGGATCTTTTGCACCCACAACAGGTAAACTTCCACCAAGCTGCAATTACTCCTTAATTTCAACATATATTGGCATTTGTATGGATACTTAACAGTTAAATAATTAGATGCTTTTCCATCTAAGTGTTATGTTGGTGGAATCCTTGCTGCTCTCTGAGCTTGGTTGTTTTCTTGGAGACATTTCATTACCCAACTAAATATCCTCATCATGGAATTACCTAACTGGGTAATGAAATATCTGCAAGAAAATAACCAACCTCAGAGAGCACCAAAGACGGCACAACTCAACCCTGAGCTACACATATTTTCTTCTATTGGTATATTCTGTTTAATCTCTCCATAGTTCTGATATGATCTTTTATTGTATAGAAATCAATCTACTTGCCTAGAAATACATAACATATATATTACCAGATTAATAATTTTTGACTAGGTCCAATCTCTTCAAAATTATTTTTAAAAAGGGGAAATGGTTTTTAAGTGCTCAAGCTCTACTAATCATTAGAATATTTTAAACTCCTGCTGTTTTTGAATGCTTCTCTAACAGAGAAAAAAGAACAGTCACTGAGGTTGAACATTAGCTACAGCAGAAACATAAAAATGTATTTATTACTAATGTATTTCAACCCTTTACAATGGTTGAGATGTAAATCCTAAGAACTTTCTTGGAAGTACATCCTATAAATTTAATGGGACTGATTTTTGCCTGTGGCAAGGCACCAGGGCTTGCAGTAAGCCTTCCTGTAAATTTAACTAGTCAGATATAGTGAAGTGTAATACTTGAATTTCAGTCACTTGATTACAGAAATAATCCTTTATCCAGTGATGATTTTCCTCATTGGAACAAGGGGACCATGACCCTAATTCCTTCTTCTCCCTCTAAAAATGTTACCTAAAATATGCCCCTGGGGTATTTTTCCTCAGTGAGGGGGGAAACAGGAAATTGCTAACTGCTACTGTTATCAATGAACAGCTCTATGAAGAGACACTGGGTCCAATACAATTCATACATAAGCCTATACACTATATGTAAGCCCTATACATATAAGCCTATACATGGAAGCCCAGAAGGGAGCCATTGCAGCCTCCCCCACAGGGTTGTTGAATGCAGGAATATAATGGACATTGCTTTGAATTCCTAGAAGAAAGGCAAGAAACAAATCTAATCTCACTGAAAACAACAGGTACATAATGATGCCCATAATTCAATGGAACCACACATGGAAAACTACAACCAGCCTGTTTCCAGATCAAGAAATTCATGTTCAGGAACAGCAACAGAAATGCCTCTATGATTACAACACTAATTGGTTTTCTCTACTGCGATTACATCCTGTGCAAGAAACTGATGCTGAAGGATTCCTCGCTCCCATTTTTAATAGGATTACTCCTCAGTGAATGATTGTAGATTGATGACTAAATTGTTAATCTGTAAAATGTGTGGGCATGTAGCTTTCAAATGTTAATTCCAGAAATAAAATTAAGCTGCAGGAGCATGGTCCTTCCTTTTGTAAGAGTTTACTGTGCAAATTTTCAAAACATAGCTGACCTTTCTTAAAGATGATTTTATTAAACAAAAGAAATTAACAACGTATCTACTGTCTCAAATCTCTGTCTCTCTTTCAACAATGAAAACTGAACTTCGTAAGAGTGAAAAATACAGAGAATTAAGTTATAATTTGGACCATAAAGTGGATGCTTATCTCCTTGGGATGATTTTATCAGTTTTAAACATTTTAGCACAATTTAGAATGCACTGTACTGATGTATTGTGCAAGTCCTGCTATGCATAGCAAGATTAACCAACATAGGCCAATCACTGAATCGATGTAAAAATTTTCAAAGGAGTTATGCCTAATCAATCTACTTGAAAGCAGAACACAACTTATATTTGTGAAGCAAGTATTATACTCCTCATAATGTAACAACAAGCAACAAGAATGGTTGTTACTTGGAGTAAAATACTCAACAGAACAAGGTAACAACTCTTCTCAAACCAACGTTTACAGACAACTAACAAAACAAATATGGTCTCATCAACTTTCATTTGAAAAAAATAATAAGCTCCAATATTAACAATAAATTGAGCTCAAAAATCCTTAATTACTTTTCTCTATTCATTTTATAAGTTGCATTCAGAATGGATAGCAAATCTTATTTTCAGAATTAAATCAGTATAGTTTTTACTCTGTAATTCAAATTCAGATCTATGTATGAAAATATTGGCCCCACATTAACATTTCCCACAGATAAAAGTATTTGTCCCCTCCTGAAATTATTTGCAAAATAATCCTGTTCAAAAATCCTTATGTTTACAAATGCCTCAGAAACAGATTTAATTTACATTAAGCAAGTAAGTTATTTACAGGTATTAAAGGTATTTCTAGAATTTATTAAAATGTATTTTAAGGAAAAGAATTAATATAAAATTAGGATTAACTTGTGCTGATATTTTTTCTAAGTAAAATGTTATTTTAAATATTATCAATTGAGAAGCAATTAGAACTTTGAGAACCACTACTATTGTTTTAAATATAATGAACTAGAAGAAACGGAATATATTCACATGAAATATAATTCTAAACTATCAGCTGACCTATTTAGATCCTCAGCAGCTTTTAACAGAAATATTTCAGCATGCTCCATTGTTTTCATTATATAGAAAAATCCTGTTCCAAGAGATGATTCCAAAGATCTGTGTGCAATCCTTGCTAAAACATTATAGAATACAATAAGAATTGACACCATCTTCTTTCCAAACAACAAAAACCAAAGGTGTGTGTCTGTGTGTGTGTGTGTGACGTGCTCCCACAACTGAGTACAAGCACAGAAAAAAAACATGGCAGGTCTATTCAAAGTACTATAGTGTAATTACATATTTACTTAATGAAATGAACAGGTTATTTAAGTAGCATTATGTTTCTATGTATGTGGAAGAAACATAGGCATATCTGCAAAGTCTGAACAGAAACAAATTGCAGGTAGTCCTTGACTTAAAATAGTTCATTTACTGACCATTCGAAGTTACAACAGCAGTGGAAAAAATCTGTCTTATGATCATTTTTCATACTTACGGCTGTTGCTTATTATGGTCATGATCAAAATTAAGACACTTGGCAACTAACACATATTTATGGCGGTTGCAGTGTCCCTGGGTCATGTGATCACCTTTTGTGACCTTCTGACAAGCAAAGTCAATGGGGAAGTTAGATTCACTTAACAACCATGTTACTAACTTAACTGCAGTGATTCCCTTAACAAATGTGGCAAGAAAGGTCATTAAATGTCTTACTTAGCAATATAAATTTTGGGCTCAATTGTAATCATAAGTCAAGGACTACCTGTACAACTATTTATTCCATCTAATAAAATATATTTTTGCTTTGCTTTGTATAATGCCCCAAATTATCTCTTTGGACAACTTATCTTTTTGCATGATTAAGTCATCAGTCAGATGTTTTTGAGAAAATATTTATAGGACTGCATTACAAATTAGTAGTGTGGTCAAAAGAAGTGACATAGAAGCTTATGGGATTTTTGAAAACAATGTAAAATTCATTCCTGCATCTATAAATATGGGAAAAAAACTATCAAGAAAAAAAAATCTTTCCTTAAATTATGGCATGGCTCAAAGCAATAGAGTGGCTTAAAAAAGAATTAAGCACTGCAAGAATAGTTCATTTCAATGTTTTTTTTTAAATAAATAACTTACAGAAATACATCATTGCTGAAAAATAAAAGTATCCCCATGATTGTAAAAACCTAGTACAGTAGCATTATTTGCACACTAGAATCAGATTTATTTATATTTGATAATAGCTCCTCCAAATCTCTTGAGATCTTATGACAAGAACTGATAAAGACTTCAGCAAGAATGAGAAATAAAGAAGCACGTTTTGAATGACAATGGGCTAAAGTCTGCCCCAATTAAAATCAACAGGAGCTTATACAAGCTAGAATGCCTGCACACTCAGCCTTCCCCCAACCTAAGTAGGAAGTGTTTTACTAAAGAACGGCTGGACGCCAATGAAATAAACCTTTGGTACCTAGGGTCTTAGGCCTACATTCATTTTCTCCCTCTCCCCATTGAAAGGGAAGTCTGTTTGTTTTTCTGATTCATTCAACCCTTTTAGCTCTTTGAATTCAAGGAGTGGACTGTGAAAGAAGAGCATCTTATCTGTTCCAGTCCATCATCTGATTAGTTTCCGCATGCAAAACATACAGCCTTCCAGTAAAAGGTTCATCCTCTTTTCTCTCCCAGCAGCTTCACCTTCATCACTACCTTCTTATAGTATAACTGATGAATCAATGAACAACAAATTTTTTAAAAAATATTTGGCTTACTTCTCAGACTTCTAGACTCCCTCAAATGCTTGTTTACTTACATTGTATTTGCAAAAAAAAAAAAGTGGAAGACTGTGATCACTACTGTATTATTTACATAGCCTATTTTTCTTTAGAAAGAAGACCTCCCGCTAATTAAACCAACTGATCAATTAATTTAAAACCAGAGCATAATACTATAAAAAACATGCCAGAAACCTGTCCTTTCTTCAAAATGTTTTATGAAATTGTTAACATCAGGCTAGGTACAAAATGAAAAATATTAGAAGTTTAAACTAATATTATTCCATGAAACCTTTAGCAACATCATTAACAATCCCTAAACTTACACATAATTAAATTAAAATAAAGGACTATTCTGACACAGGGTAATCTCACTGAAGCAATCAGGATGACAACTCTAATGATAGAAAGTCCACTGATTGATTTTTGTTCCAGTCAAATTTCTTGCTATTCACATTTAACAAAGATATTGTTTCTAAATGCATATGCATGCCCAGAAGAGAAAAATAGTTTTATGAAGAGGCTAAATTAAAATGGAATGAGAGATCTGTTTTATATGAATAAGGAGCACTTTGGAAGACAGCTAGACATCCTTTCTCCAACCACCTCTTTTTTTTTTTTTTTTTAAGAACAGGATATTGACATAACCATTCTAGGATCACAGTCTACTAGAATGTCTGTTTGGGGCAGAATTAAATCAACATGTCAGACTGAAACTCGTCATATTTCTTAGAATCCAATTTTCCTGTAGTCTGGAAAGGAAGAGGAAACAAATAAAGCAACAGTAATTTTGTGTGTAAGCCATTTTAACCATTTCTTCAATACAGATACCGTAGCAAACGGATAAAAGGCACTATTGTATGCCATTTCAATTACACATTTCCGAGAATTACTTACAGGGGTGTCTTATTACAAATTAATTTTAACTTGGAGGAACCCCGCGCCTTGGCACCATATCCACATCCGCCCCGTGGTATAAATAATCTCTAGTTTTTTTTCCTTCCCTTCCCCCCCCCTCAAAAAAAAAAGAAAAATGTCTTTTCTGCTTGGGGTACGTCTTTACTATTTCCACCCAAATAGATACTCCCGGGCTGAAACTTTCGTTTTTCTAAGACGTTTGTTTTGTTCGCAGACTCTCTTTCCCTGAAAGCAAACGCGAGGATCTTTGGGTTCCCCTATAAGTATACCCTGAAACAACATAGCTTCCTAGAAGACTTGTACGTTGCCCAGTCTGGAATCTCCTGCCGGAACACAAAGAGGCGGCGTTATTTCATTTTTAAGTGGGAATCCGCGCGATACAATCTTTAAAGAGGAAGAAAAGGCAAGAGGAAAAAAGACAGCCAAGCTCGTCCCGGGGAGAAACAAAAACAAGAGCGCTCGATTCACTACTACGGCAAGATCCTCAAGATCGAGCCCCAACTACAACCAAGTCCCCACCCCTTCTTCTTCTTCTTCCTCCGCGCCCCTCCCTACCAGCAAACCTGCCCCCCCTCCCCCCGCCCCACAGACACTGCAACTTGATTCCTCCCCCTTTCTCCCTTTTTTTTTTCCTCCCCCTTCTTCTTTTTTTTTACCTGTTTCCTATATGGAGTCCGGCTGCCGCCCGCAGAGTTGCTGCTGCTATTGGGGAAAATCATCGCCCAGCCTAAGCCCGAACTTCCCCTGCGGACGGGAAGCAACTTGGTTCAGGGAGGCGACCGCTGGAAAACGCCTCTCTCTCTCTCTCTCTCCCCGGCTGCTGGGACGGGTCTCTGCTCCTGCAGCTGGCTCTTGGCTCGACGCCTCCGCCTGCTCTGCCTCCACCCCCCCTCTCTCCCCGGGCTGAGTCTCTCATGCAACGCGCGCCCCGTCGTCGTCCTCCTTCCCTCTCTCGTGGGATCACCGGCGGCAGCGAAGCCGCGCTGAGCCTACAGCTTCAGCTGGCCAGCCTGCCATAAATGCCCCTTCATTGATCTGCCCGCTAGTACCGCTGCTGCTGCCCGCCGCGGCGACTTCAAGCAACAGCAGGATCGATCCTAACTACCAGCGGCCTCAACCACCGCCCAGCGAGCGAGCAAAAAAGAGAGAGAGAGAGAGAGGAAAAACATACAGAGGGCGCGCAACCGAGCAGAGGGGGGGGGGGGAGTCGAGACAACTAAATCGGAAGACACCCAGCCGCTCCCACGCGGCGGCGGCGGCTACTCGGCGTCCTGGCACACGCCGCGGGGGGCTTTTTCCCCCGGGCCGCGCGCGAGGGCTGGAAACGCGCGCGCTTCTGCGCCCGCCGCAGACATGGGCCGCTCCCGTCCCCCCTCCCCGTCCCGTCGAATGGTTGCTCCTGCCTCTTGCATACCGCGCATTCCTCGGGGTAGCCAGTCAGTCGGCGCGCTCTCCGATTCGCCCGTGTGCGCCGAGGGTAGCAGTACCGCGCTCCGCAGGCAGGGCCCCCACCCACCCCCGGGGGGGCCGTTCTGTCTGCGGGCGCGCGAACGGCGAGCCGGGACCGGGGTCCATATGCGCGCGTGCAACTTAAAGCGGAGCGCGAACACGAACACACACACGAACACACGGGTGCAGCAATGGCAAAAGTAAATTTCGGCGTGGGTGACGACGAAGCAAGTTTTACATTAACTCCAGGGGCAAACCTGGTAGGAAACGGGCCGCTCTTTTAAGTGTCTTTTTAAGACAAACCACCACCAGAAACTACTGAAAACTAGAGCCGGGACTTAATGCCACTGAAAAGGCTCAGATGATATCGGAGGAGAGGAGGGGAGGGGAGGGGAGAAATAAACCAGTTCCCGAGGCCTTTAGAGGTTCTGGTTGACCGTGTGAGCAATGGCGGGGGAGTAACAGCAACCATTTTCCGCTTAGGTTTTCTTTTTTTTCCCTCCTCCGAGTGTCACCGGATAAGTCCGATCTTGGCTCACTTCGGTTTGGAGAAACAAGGGCTGAATACGGATGCTAGCTTGTTGTTGTTTTTTTCCCCCAACGCACGCAATCTATTGGCAGTGCCCATGATGAAAGAAAGCCAATAACCTAGGAGGAGACATCCGCGCCGCCGCAAACAGTTTTGAGTATTTGAAGTAAAACTTCTGATTAGCGCCACACCAAGGGCTGAAACCAAAACGCAGAGCTCTTTCCTTTCCCTCGAAAAAATACCCTTGCGGCAGGAGAGCGAACGCGCAGGGATGAATAAAAAGCCACCACCCACTCTTGACGGAACTCCAGAGCTTGGCTGAAGCCGTGTGTGATCCTCCAGTAATAGGATCCTTATACGGGCGCAGACCTGGAATGTGAAAAGGCTCTGAAAGCGCCAGACCCCGCTGTTTGTCGAGCAAGCAGGTTGCTACTAAACGGTTACGTCTGTATACTACGTGAGAGAAAGAGATGCCCTTTATTAGACAACACAAGAAAATGAATGCGCTCCCTTTCTTAAATGTAAAGTGTAGCATTGGTTGTGCTTTTATTTTTAGTTGTGCATTTCTGTGCAGACTTCCCTGTTTGGGGAACGGTTATTATGTGACAAGGAAAGATACTAGGGAATTTAATTCCAAATTAAAAGGATAGGATATAGTTAAAGTCTTCCCCTACAGAGAAGAAGAAAAAATACAAACGGGGTAGGAAAATATATTTGTAATGGTTAGGTGCTAGATGTTTGGAATGCAACAGTTTCCTGCCCCTGGGGATACTGATGGCTTTTGACAGCAAAGTTGAAAGACTGAACTCAAAAACTACAGGGCAAGATAACCTTTACCCTAATTCCAGAATTTCAACAATAACAAAAAAATGTCTCTGTGTGTGTCTTTGAATCAGTGTTGATTCCTGGCAACTGCCTGAACAAGTCTGTGCAGTTGTCTTGACAAGAATTCGGAAGTGGTTTGCCATTGTCTTCTTCCTAGGGCTGAGAGAATAACTGGCCCAAAATATACTTTAAAAATATCTAACATAGATATTTGGGTAACCCTAATGGTTACCTTGAAATGTAAAAGGTTCAGATCTTCAGGAAATATGAATATGTAATTATGTATGTCAACTGGAAAGCTAAGTTCATTGGAACTTGTTCTGAAGGGTGCATTGGTTTTCATTCCCATTATTAAGCATTTATTAGTTTGCTGTATATTAATCACTACCTTCCAATATTGCATAAAGAGTTATACCAGCTTTAGAGTTTTGTAATTTGGGAAATTTACTCTCGTGAAGAATCAAAAATACTAGAATGAAAATGTTTTATTTCTGGCAAAATAGGACTTGTTGCTGTGCAACTGCAACCACTATGCCTCAAATAGCAAATGAATCAAAAATTAAATTCAGACTTTACAACTACATTCTAAATCCAGACTTTGAATGACAGTGCTGCACTATCCAAATCCTTTTGTATTGTGACAGCACTCACACAACCCTTAAAAATAGTTTAAAGCAGTAAGGGGAAATCCAGTTAGTTTCATTCACCATTCACTTCTGAGTGTTCATCAGAAATACATAATTTCAATGTAATCTGTATTAGATCATATTCTCATACCGCTGGTGCTCAAACTGCTTCTACCATCAATGGGATCGCTTTTAAACAGCTCTTAAGAGAAAATAACAAGAGAAATGTGATTTCTTTTTGTTTAGTATGTTGTGTGAACACTCAGTTGCGGTTGTAAACCCTGGTTAAGCATGTGCAGATTTTGCTAGGACAGCATTTTAAAAGAAAATTGACACTGAACTCAGTGTGTATAGTTAATTGTCCCTTGTGTTACACGGTACTTAAGTCAGCTTTTGCTGCTGCTGTATCTGCTGCTGATGTTGTAGACTAGAGGACTTTAGCATTAGGGTTCAAAGTTCTGATGGTTGAATAAAAAATATATGGATATAAGACTTTTCACATACTTTAACCATACTGGGCTAATCTACAAAGTGGAATGAAAAGTATAGAGAGACCCTGCAATGGCATTCTGTTGCTCCCAGAAGATAAAGGTTTCAATGAAAACACAAATGCTCTCTTAACTTTTTTTTAAATTTCTGAACTAAAATTAGAATTTGGAGAAATTCAATCATTCTACATACAATTCTAATATTTCCTAAAACCCTAGTCCCTATGATATCTAGACCCAATTATAGGAATTAAAGGATTAGGCGCTTAATCCTGAAAAGAGTGCTCTGAAAGGAGAGTCTTGGCCTTTTGTGTCACAGGATGCTATTACTTAGAAAGCATTCCAGGGTTTTCTGCAGTATCTCAGTAAAACCTCCAGAAGGTTGACATAAAGAAAACAATTACTTTGTGGTACTATCCTATGCGGAACTATTTAAAATTTAACCCACTTAACAAGACTGCAATCTAAATTATTTGTACTTTAAAAATTACTGAATAGACCTTCACCCACAGGTTTTAGAGTAGTGTACCAAAAGGATGATCAAAGCTATATAGAAATACACTGGAATTCATCCTATCTGAAGAAGTGAGATCCAGCTTATGCATTTTAATAGCATATGTCAGTTGGAAAATATGCTACTAGACTCCTGACTTTTCCCCCTTCCTTTGGTGACATGGCAACCATCCATGATATCCTCCTCCTCCCTCTTTTTTCCATGCCACCCCCCCCACACACACACAATTTGCTTTGGAGTTTACAAAAGATGTGAGGGGAGGGTGATGAAAAGGAATATTCCAAGTAACACAACTCCACTTCTGTAATGTTTTATGTAACTCAATATAATAATAAAAATATTTGTAACCAAATACAGCAGAGGGTTTGCGTTCAAGTTAGAAAAATAGTAAAACATAACCCAACAGTGTAAAATCCATTAAAAGACCCTGGACATGCCTCTAAGGAGGACAATCAAGAATCATGATTTAATTATATAAAGCAAAAAAACCAAATGTCTTCAAGTTGCAGCCTCTCACCAATATTCACACAGGGGCCAAATTTGCTATAGGTACATAAGAATGGCAGTGGAAATTCAGTTCCTAAACTGATTGAAATCTAAATAATGGACTATGATTACAGTTGCACCCCCACATTATTTACACAACTGAGGGCACTTACGACAATCTGCACATGTGGCAGATGTGCTTTTCTTTGAACTAAAAGTTTCTAGTAAAACTTAATAGAAATGCTCTACTACGGTCTTACATGCAACTAGATTTATATTTACTGTACTTAGTTTTATACTGTATATTCAGGAATAAATACCTTCATTTTAATTGGAAGAATTCTTTCTCAATACCAATAGAATTGTAGTAATGGGAAGAGAGACCAGGAGACCAATGGCAATTGCACTCAGGCTTATATAACGTTTCATAGTGCTTTACAGCTCTCTCTTAAGGTGTTTACAGAGTCAGCATAGTGCTCCCAACCATCTGGATCCTCATTTTACTGACCTTGGAAGAATGGAAGGCTGAGTCAAACTTGAACGAGTCAGGATTGAATTCTTGGTAGTTGGAAGAATTATCCTGTAATACTGTATTCTAACCACGGCACCACCACAGTTCAATGAAGACTATACACAGGTAGCTTAACTGCAGAGAGGCTATCTGAAATGCTAATGTTTAAAATGAACAAAGTTTGGCAAACTGTAAGAATAACAACACAGAAGTCTTTAGGTATCAAAATAAAAACAAAACTGGTGTATCATTTGCTCAATAAAGGTAACAAATTGCTAGTAGGCATTAAAAAAAAAAGTCAGATCTACTCTTCTCCTATTTTGGTCCAGTCTTTTCCAACAAGAAAGTATGTGTTCCACAGGAAATTGTGAAGAGCAGGATGGAAGTTTAATAGATATTTGATTGTGTAATACCGCCTTACTTTGACTTTAAATGATCAGGCCCAGATAAATTTTATCCTAGAATACTGAAAAAGATATGTATGCCAAAGGCATATTTTAAAAAACTTCTTTTAAAAACTGGAAAGGTGGTAAAGATCCAGTTACGACTGCACTGAAAAAGATCACTTGCAACCAATCCTTATATTTATAACCATTGCAGCATCCCCAGAGTCATATGATTATGATTTGGGCATTTATTTATGATGGTTGCAGCATCATAGTGTCATGTGAATGCCATTTCAGCCAGCATTTAACCAAGTTAATGGAGAAAAACTGGATTCACTTAATAACTATATGATTTGCTTAACCACTGTAACAAAATAATAGTAAAATCTGCTGCAGGCATGTGATGACTCACTGAATGACTGCACTATAGTGCATATTACAGGTAATTCTTAACTGTTGAATATTCTGTTTTCCACATACAAAAATTGTTTCGTTTGTTTGTTTACAGGGTGAGCCAAATACAACACCCCCCTATACGAATATGCTTTGGGAGAACTCTTAAGAATGAATAAATGACTCTGTCATAACTTTGAATGATTTCCAAATCATAAATTAAAGTTTACCTGATATTACTGCAATGTACATGGACTGGCTCTTGAAGAACACTTAGAAGCTATAATAGGTTTTTGTATCTTGGTACTCCATGTAATGATACCCATATCACATGAGCTGCATGGGATATTGGTAGGCTTACTGGGTGCTATTAAAGGTATTTGTTGTCACTCATGGGAAAGGGTGTGTATGTGTACACGCATGTGTGCATGCTGTTTTTATGTTGTTTACAGTGTGATTGAATAAATGTTTTGATGTTGCCTATTTATGAAGTACAGTTCTATTGCTAATTATGGATACTGACTGCCAAAATTATTCGCTAATACTATTGCTTGTTGTGGCACTCTTTCAGCATTTTCATTTTTTAAAAAAGCAATCCCCTTATTTTTTTTATACAGGTTTTGTGGTAAATAGTGCTTAACATGATCAACCACTCTTTTATAGACTTGAGATGAAAAGGATTAATTATGAGTTTAAAATTTTATTTTCAGTTCAAAAAAATTTTTTTTTACAAAAAAATATACACTGTTTTAAGTCACAATGTACCAAGACCAAAAATTTGCAGGAATAATACCATTTAAAAGTGTATAACCTTCCCAACAAATAACTCATTAATTAATGGACTAATTATTATCATTAATCAATTAGATTTTTAATTAAACTTATTGTAGAGATTTTTGTTAGTGATGTCATTAAATCTAGCCAAGCTGGTATCAATCTTGAGTCTAAACAATACAAAGAAATCTGAATAAAATAATACCAGGGATAGGATACAGTATTCTTTTAAAACAAAAACATTGTAACATATGCTTTCATTATGTAAGGGTTTTTCTAGATATGTCATGTAAACACAATGAATCAATGAAATATTCTAAACCTTTAATAAATATAGATTGTCTTTATACGGCTGTTAAAAAATGGTATTTCCTGAAGTTTGTTTGTTTGGTTGCTTGCTTGCTGGAGATCGCTATATAAATGTATATGCATCACACTATTTCCTTTTGGGATCAGTAACTTTCTATGGAAGGCAGGAAAAGATTAAGAAATAGTAAACCAAGAATCAAGGGAATGAGAAAACAAAAAGAAAACATAGGCAAAACTATTTCACAGAAATATTATTCACTATTCTTTTCCATTCCTCTTTACAGTTGCAAATTGCTCTTACTCCACCATGGCCAAGCACTACTTTATGCATTGTATTTTGTTCTCTAAACCAGTGGTCTCCAAACTTTATGGCTTAGCATCCCGGCTGGGGAGAAAAGGGAAACTGTGCATGTGCGCAGTCTGCCCAGCCACTCACACGGCCCAATTCTGAATAGGCCATGACCTATTCAGTGGGTCGCAGCCCAGAGGTTGGGGATGCCTGCTCCAAATTTTTCATCTCTCTCTTGTTCAAGTTAATTTCTGTACCTGATCACCTATTACCCATAAATTTTCTATCAGCATGTGCACATCTTTAAATTTCTCCATCTATTTCCCCATCTTTAGTAAACTACAGTATACAAATTGATTAAGTTGTTCTAGTTTTTCATCTTAATTTGTAACTTTTCTTCATTTTACATTTCACTATATAACTACTTTGCTCTTTGATATATTACTTCTCAGACCTATATTCTTTGTTGCATCCTAATAATAGGAAATACTAAATTCATATCAAGTCATTTGGGCTCTCAGTTAACAAATCGATCTGCATGCAAAAATTTATGACCTTATTCTAAGTGTATTTAATATCACTACAACTATTCTTTAAACATTCGTCCATAAATACATTAAACAAAAGGAAATCACACTGGTTTATCTTATTCTGAGCAATTTTCTGACATTACACGTATACCTTGTATACTTGTTACCATGCTCAGCAACTAACATTAAATTCTGTATTGATGCAAAATATTCCATAATTTAAGCCTCCTCACTACCATAGATTTTCTCTAAATCAGTGAATATATATATACTAAATTTTCTTTTTCACATTCACACTTTTTTCAATGCAGAGTTTTGAGTTATATTTATTTTAAAGAATAGAAACAACTATGGTCATTTTTATGATGGCTTGATTACTAATTTTTTACTGGCAAACCATAGGCAATAATAAATATGTAGAAATAATAAAAGATGTGAGGAATGGTGTGATCTAAAGCAGAACTTTCCCTATATTTCTTAAGAATCTAGAATTTGAGAAATCCCTTTAACTGGGATTTTGTTATAATGTATGTAACGAAAAGAACATTATATTTAACAAGATAAATAAATCATTTCTGGTGACTTCATGGACACATCCACCTAGCAAATGGAAGTGCTTTGCTATAGCCTTCTTTCAGGAAATATTTCCAATTTCCCCATCTAGCCCAGAGCACTGGTATTCCCTGAAGATCCTCTCTGAATATACAGTATTAAGCAGCTCAATGCTATTTAGTTTCTGGGCGCAGACACTGAGTAAGTGCTGCCAATGGGTAGTCTAGCAATGAAAAGAAAAAAGAAAACAAAACCCCAAAGCAGTGGCAAACCACTTCCATAATGCTGCCAAGAAAACTGCCTAGGTGCAGTTACCAAGACTCAAGCTCAACCCACAGACATCTTTATATTAAGATGTATAAAATGTGTTTATTCTTCAAATAAGAGAATAATTTCTCTTTCAAAAAGAACACAAATATAACTTCTACTGAGTAGGAAGAGCAGCCTCAGTCCTGAAAAGCTAACTGACATTAAAGACCACTGAGATTAATAGAACCAGTTACAATGCCACTAATGTCCCATTTATTTCAAGGAATTTAAGCATGACTAACCTTTCTTGGATCACAGCCATTAACATCCATAAACTTTGAGCTAATGTGAGAGGACAGAAAGGATCCTTACACAATTAGTCTGGGGAAATTATCTATGGTTGAAATAAATATGGACTTGGTTACTCATACCCACAATATAAATCCAAATTATTAAACCTATTTTTGTATAACAGCAGAGAAATTACAATTTGCTAATCTCTAAGTGTAGCTTATTAAATATTACTGTTGTTAAGGTTCCAGTGTTGAAGAGGTTGTGATTAAATGAAACAGCAACACTATGGCTGTCCATTTATGCTTTCTCCACCTCATATAGTTTAATGTTGTCTTCCTTCCCCATTATCTTATAAACAATTGAACTGCTGATATTTGGCAATGCCATTTAAAGGGGAATTTAAGGGCTGTGAAGAAAGGCTTTGGTGTACTCTCTTAATAAAATAATTTTGTCATTTCACATACACAGAGAAAATTTCAGTTCGATAACAATCAGAAATCAGGAGAGTATAGTAAATTGAATATTTAGCCACTTGGTTGAAAAATACAATAATACGCATTGAAGACCATTGGTACTTAGGGATTGGCTATGAGCTAAAAATGGCTCTTATTTCAAGTAGTAAGAAGCTAGTATAGTTATCAGAGGAAGATTTTCAATAGTTAACTTGTTCACTAAATGCTGGTAATGATTTGAGCTCACTTACTGGAGTTAAACTATCCTTCTTATGCCCCTGTTAATTTCATATTCTGAATTCTTAAATCAGATTGCTGTTATGTAGCAATTATTTTCAAAATAAATTGAAGGGTTGTTTAGAAGTGGCTCAGCAATCAGTGGCTCAAAAGATAATTTTATTCACTCACCCAAGTCTAAGAGCACTAATGAGGGAAGATAACAAGTAGTTAACTTCCTTTATTTTTAAGATGTCAAGGCTGCCAAGAAAAAGTAAAAGCTCTGTTCATATCATCTAATTTATTTAATAAATCATAAACTATGGCTTAGCACAATATGTAGATCTGGTAAAATTATTTTAAGTTTCAGCATGATTACTTTGGCAAAGCAAGAAATGCTTCCTAAATTCTAAAGATAATTAACATTGCTGCTATATGATTTTAAAAACACTGACAGGGTAATCTAATGCTCTCACATTTAGTACAAGTATTTCAGTTCAGAACGCCCATTTTTCAGTGCATTCATGAACTGGAATAAATACAGTCCCCAATAAATGTTTTTAAAGGGTTTTTTAAAAAGAGACCTTTTGACTATAGATACAAGAAGAATTTTTATAAAGACCACAAATCCTTATCCTAAATTTGTAATATTAAGTATATCCACAATAAAATGTTTACAAGAAATTACCCCAGCAGAATCTTCATGTTTGGTTTCATAACCTGATGGTCAAACAAGCTTGCATATTATATTAAATTTTACTAATTCCTGTGACTTTGTTCTAGACTGAATGCAATGGAAAAGGATTCTAATTTATCAAGATATATAGCCACAGTAATATAAAATATTTTATAAGCAGCCCATTCACATTTTTCTTCTGTAAAAGAACACTATCTTAAAATCTGATTTTCAGACATCTAAAGGATAATGCATTGTCCTTAAGACTAGTTCTACAAAAGTTGTAACTTTTTACTGTATGATTATGTATGATTATTTTTATTCTGAAGAATACTGTATATCCACACTTCTTTGTGCTGCCTTATACTGTATATAAATACTAAAATCATTTAGTATTTAAAAAACAATCCACACTGTTTCACTAATCCTTTATACTTAATGTGTGGGAAATTGGATCCTGGATAAAAGATTGTGAGAAGAAATGCTGCTGGCTATTAGAACATGGCCATAATCACTGCTAGACATAGACACTCCATTTGTTATTATGTGTGAGTAATCTTGAGTTCGATTCACAGTCTAACATTGGTGGAAAATTAATAATTCAAGACCTAACCAAGGGCCTAAGAATTATTAAGGTAGCATCTAAGATGCAGTTCCAAGCTGGATGATTATTTTTGTAAAATTAGGGTGTGTGAATGCAGTAAATTAAATTCAGAGTTGTTGGATACAAAATAGATGGCAAATAAAATTTATAAATAAATAAATAAAATAATAAATATTTCCATATTGAGGAAATTCTTTGCTTCGAGGTCTGTCCTCATGATTCATATAACAATGATTTTCTTCTTTCATAAGTATTCAGCTTAGATCTGCAAGTTCTGGTATTTTGTAATTTATTCCAATTGTTTTTCCTCAATCCTAGCATCATCTAGATAAGCAACATTAATGAATCAGAACTTATAAATAACTGTTACATCAGGCAAGTTATGAACAAGATGTCTGTCTGTTTGTATCTTAAAGTCCCATAAGATCATTTTCCAAAACCTTCTCAAATACTCAATTTGATGGTCTCAGTAGTTTTTACTACATTTTTATCCAAATCTCTGGCAAACTTTCCAGTGAATAATTTTGGCAACTGGTAGTCAGTCTGTTAAATGTTGCTGCAGTCACTGATCCAATGGTCAATTATTTCATCCTTTTTGTCACAAAGTTAACATTTGTTGTTTGGAAATTATGTCAATATACACATTTTTTAAAATGCTGTGTAAGGCTCTTTGGTATGGCATCCAGTGTGCCATTAACCACTTGGACCACCATTGCTAGTTTATGCCATAATCTTTCAACTTCGATTTTCAGATCTTGGAATTTTATGATCTAGTTGTGGTCTTAATATTATTATAGTTTATCACACTGTTTTTATACAGTTAGTCTTGATTTATAACCAAACTAGAGGCTGAAATTCCCATAAGTCATGATGGTTTTAAATCTAAGCACCCATATAACTGGACCCAATTTTATCACTTTTTTGTGATGGTTGTTAACCAAACACCACAGTTTTTCAGTGAATGCAGTGGTTATTAAGCAAACCTGGCAGCCATTAAGCAAATCAAACAATTCCTAAGAGATTATTTTGCCGGAAAGCAGCCAAAAAGGCTGGAAACCTGAAAAACATCAGTCACATGACCTCAGAATGTTATAACCAGCTGTAAAGATGAGCCAGTTCTCAAGCCGCTAAAATGCAATCATGTGACTCTGTCTTTGTGCATACAGCTGTTGGAACTTCAGAATCAGATCATAACTAGCTTTTAGGGCAGTCCGTTCTAGCTTCAGATGGTCACTAAGTGACTGGTCATAAGTCAAGGTCTACCCGTATAGAACTCAAAGCAGCAAGCATACCTAATACTCCTGCCTCCTGTTTTCTTCACTAACAATTATGAGAAAATGAGGGCTGAGAGAAAATGCTACCCAACTGGCTTTCATGCCTAAGGGGGTCTAGAACTCAAAATTTCTTGGCTTTAGGCCCATACCTTAACCACTATACAACTTAACTACTTCTTTCACCAGTGAAAAATAAAGGAGCTCCACTCCCCTGCAAACCTTGGCTGCTCATTTTTCACCAATGATGGTAACACACAAAATCCCACTTTAGCTTTTTGGTTTCTACTGTAAGGCTAGGCTGGGTTTCAGATTCCGCTTTTAGGCTATTTTGGAAATGAAACACTGACTAGAAGCAAGAAAACTGGGATTTTATTTGATTCATCAGGCCAGTCTCAACAACAATATCCCTAAGTACATTAATGGGGTATTAATGGAGAGAAGAAGCAAAAGGTTTGGAAGAACTGAAATGTATATAAGAAATGTGATGTTAAGTTCAGTTGTAAGAAAGAAACACTATAAAATAGTACTCTTATAACATTTGTGTATGACTATCATTGTGTGAAGAGCCAATTTGGTGTAATGGCTAAGGCGTCAGACTAGCCTGACACTGGGAGACTGTAAGTTCTAGTCCCACCTTAGTCACAAAGCCAGCTGCTGACTTTGGGCCAGGCACTCTTTCTCAGCCCTAGGAAGTAGGCAATGGCAAACCACTCCTGAAAAACCTTGCCAATAAAGCGGCAAGGATTTGTCCAGGCAGTCTTTAAGAACTGGACACTATTGAATAGAAGAAAAAAATGTATTATGCTTTAAATAATTTGAAATAGCTACCATTGGTAGTGCACAACATGGAGTGTGCTAAAACTGTGGGTGCAGCCCCCAGATGATTTTCAAATATTGCTGATCTTTAAAGAAGTTATTAAATAAATGGTGGAATAATCATGTGCATTTAATTAAACTTAATTGTATTAAATTAAATCTACTTTTAAAATCTTCAACCTATCTACTTGAAGGCTGAGTAGAGCCAATGGCCTGGAAAGATTGCTTGATTCTACTGGGTAAAGCTGCAGGCTAATACTGATTAACATCTGCACTTTATTGCAGGGGTTCTGTGGATGGACTGTCTCATTGTGGCTTACAAACCACAGTGGGTAGAGCTGGGAAAACACATCACTTTATTTCAAACCTAACAAACCCAATATGACTGGGTGACTGGCTCAGTCACTTTCTCTCAGCCCAATCCATTTAATAGGGTTGTTTTTGTAGAGAAAATAAGAGGGGAAAGGAATATTAGGTACATTTGTCATTATTATTTAAAATAATAAAGGTGGAATAAACATAAATGAAATGAAATAATGATTTCATATCTTGTTACTTGCAAATTTACCCTCTTCAATAAGAATTAACTTGATGAACTTTGTTACCCTAAGAGAGCTGCTTGTATTCCCCATTTCCATAAAATCAGGGGGAGTAAATATAAATGTATCTCTTTTCTATGGTAATGCCTGGTGTTTGGAATAGCCAAAGCCCCATAGAAATCTGGCCAAATCCATCTTGATTTCATTCTGGAGGATGTTGAAAACTCAGCTCTTCCAAAATCCATTCTATCTTCCATTGTGGATATATGCTCCTTTTTCCATCTATACCTTGCAGCCGATATAATGTATAAAATTAAAGTACCATGATTCCTTTCCACTTGTTTAGCCAAGTTTAGAGAAGTTTCAGGTTTCAGTTTTACATTCATTTTCAAAATTTTCTGAAACCAAAATGTGTATCTGATTTTTAGCCCTCTTATAAGTTCACCAAAGATAATAAAAAGTACCTTCAGGTTGATTTCCCACATGTGTCTGAAATTCCCTTAAACTTCTTCCATAGTTTATCAGGACTTAAAATACCATTGATATATCATTGTATACAAAATTTCTTTCAAATTATAATTCATTGTAAATCTGAAACCTGGAATCCATATAGTTTTCTATTGATCAAACATACTAAATCCATTTTTTCCATTTAACTATATAATCTTTCATATATTCACCTTTGTGATTAAATTTCAGTAAAAATTTATATACTTTTTGCAATAAGGTACATAATTCATTTTCAAAGATGCATCTTTTTCAAAGCCGTCTTTCAATCTGTAAAAACATATTTCTTTTCAACTAATTTAAATCTTTCATACAACTATACATAAATAAACTAGTGGCAAATATATCCCTCTTTTTCTAATTCTTCTCTTAATTTTAAGTGTAAACTGCATTTCACCAAAAACCAATTGATAAAGTTTAGTCAGCTTGGGTTGTTGGCTGTCATTTCCCTTCTTAAAGAGGCTTCTTGATGTGATACCCACAAAGGCATTTTAGGAAGTAACTTCCTTTTATATATCTGTTCCAGACTGTCAGTATAGCATATTTAACAAAATAATTCTTTAAGGTAGCTTTCAACCTTTGATACCTTAAGTAGCCATGCCATCCAAATCTGAATTCATGACCTTTTAATTCCAACAGCCTTTAAAAAAAAAGTTACTCACTCTCCAATCCACATAAAAAACTTACTTCAAAATATAATTTTAAACCAGGTTAAAGTTAACCCACCATTTTCTTTAGCATCTTAAAACAATTTATATTTGTTATTAATCTTTTATCACTCTTTCTGAACTGAAACCAGCTATGTGGGCTGTTCTAATGTCTCTATTTAAGATTCCAAAAATTAAAATAAGTAAGAATGATGATGGAGTTAGCTGAGATGGCAAAATTGACTGTTTGATTGGTGACAATAGTATGATTCGATTGCTTGAGGCATGGTTAGACTTTGTACAGGAAAAGGAGAAAAATATTTTGATTTGGGATTTCAGGATTAGATTAGATCCCTAAATATTGTGGATTGTTAAAATATATGGCCATGATCTACCTGTAGTTAATATATTTTATATGCTAAAGTTAAACTAAAAATATATTAATAATATATGAAAATATTAGTTATTAATATTTTTAAGATCTTTAGCAATTGATATTTACCTAAATTTATACAGAAGTTGCTGTATTTTATCACTCTCTCTGCACTGAAAAATGTCAGAGGTCACTTCTTTTTTATATTTGTTTTATGGGGGTTTTGTTAGTTTTTAACCTTTTTCTTTTATCACTTTGCCTTTTCAGTTTTAGTTTGTATTTTATATATTTTTAAAAAGTTAATAGAGTTATATATTTAAAAAATCTGATCATACTCGTATTTCTTTATTGACCAGAACTCTCTGAATTTGAATGTAGTAGTAAGTGATGGCTTTTGCTATGTTCTGCAAAAATGGAATACATTTTGTTTACAAGTAATCCTTGATTGGTGACTGCTTTTTTCAGCACCATTATAAGGATGATGAAAAGACAACAATACTCACCTTTATAAGTTTCTCAGATCTATACAGCGAAGGAATGCTGAAGATTATAAGCAGTTATGGTTTTACTTAGTGATCCCTTCATCTAACAACTGAAATGCCAGTCTCAATTCTGATTGCTAAATGAGGATTTTTTTCATTTTTAAAATCTTTATTTCATTTGTTGTTGGATGTTTTATTGTTATTGTTATTGTCTAGCATGGGTATCTTATTGCTACTCTATTGTGGAACTTTGTGGTATAATGTTAACTTCTGGCAATCCTATCAGATTGGGTAGTTACTTTACTCATACAGTATGAGGCCTGTATGAGGTAACCTAGATTTGTTTCAGTGAAGAGTGCCATACAGTAAAGTTGATATGCTTCTTTTTGCCGAAGCAAAGAAGCAACCTGTAACGAAGCACTCTGACCTGCCTTGAAAAGTCCCCATATATACTTATGGTTGTGGTGGTGGGAGGACACACCTTTCTGCCTTGGATACAGCTGGGGAATGTAGAGGAGAGAATTGCATTGCAGCTGTCTTCCCTCAGCATTCTTCTACAGCAGGGGTCAGGAACCTATGGCTCGCGAGCCAGGTGTGGCTCTTTTGAGCATTTCATCTGGCTCGCAGAATAATCCATCAATAGAGAGAGGATTTTTTTTCCCTCTCTTAGGCTCGCCCCCACCATTCCCCTCAAGGCGCTTTCCACCAATAGGAAATAGGTGCTAGAGACAGTGACGGGGAGGGGTGAGTGTGGGTGGAGGGAGGAGAAAGTGGGGCGGTAGGGTCAGATTCGCCGCGGCCACGTTCTGGCTGGATGGGCTGAGAGTGCCGGGAGTCGAAGGATTCCCCGTTTTCTTTTTTCTTCCTCCGCTCAGTGAGAGGACGGGAAGGAAAGTCCCCTGAGTGTGCGCACGTGTGTGTGTGTGTGGGTGTGTTGTGTGTGTGTGTGAGAGAGAGAGCAAGAGCGCCAGGAGTCGAAGGATTCCCCGTTTTCTTCCTCCCCTCAGTGAAGCAGGGTATGTGTGTGAGGGAGAGAGAGAGCGAGATCATGAAGGAATCAATTAGAATGGTTAATAATTCCACACGCTGCTGTGGAACATTAAAAGCCGGGGGGAGGGGGGAGGAGGGAATGGAGCAGCCTGCGGGGAAAAGGGAGTCCCCTCAAGAGTTATGGGTCTTACTGAATATATGGCTCTTACTGAAATAAATTCCCAAATATTTTGCTTTCATGGCTCTCTGAGTCAAAAAGTTTCCTGACCCCTGTTCTACAGCATTCCCCCAAGCCAAAAGCAGCTCAGGTGCAAATGTTGCCAACATTCAGAAGCCTCTTCAGGTTTTCACAAGTGCTTGAGGATACTGAGTTTTCATGCCTTTGGGCAATGGAGCAAAGCAAACAAACATGGCCTCTTTTCTCCTTGCTCTTCAAAATCTCCATGATACTTCATAAGGCATCTCCAAAAGAATGCTGTGTTCAACTTTCACTAAGTGAAGCATTCAAATATGTGCACTGTTTTTATGTTCCAAATTACTGACATTTGGCAGGAATTCAGGATCCAAAGCCTCAACTGAAATGCAGGTGGTTAATGGAGATTCTCAATCATCCAGGTCATGATTGTCCCAAAAGTGTTTTTTTCCAAAATGTAACTGGACTTTCTTGGGGGAGGGGGGGCTTGTCTTTGAAAACATTTCACTTTTTTGTCCAATAAGTTTCTTTAGTTCTGATTGGTAGGGAATGGAAGGATTTATATTATATTGCAATCTGTTTGTAGTTAGCGCTCTGAAAGTAATTTTCTTTTAGCATATTAACATATGAACCTATTTTCCAAATGAATTTTTCCCATTATTGTAACTGATAACTCGTATCTCTTTACCAAAAGTTTATAATAAGCAAAATATCCAATAATCCTTAATTTTAGTTTGTATTTTCTAGAGAAAAAACTGGAGTCTACTTTTGTATTAACACAGGAAACACAGAGATAAAATGTAAGTGCGAAGCCAATTGTCACTCTCCCTCAAAGTCCTATGACTTCCATACTCTCAACTATTTTATCCCTATTAGTAAGAATGAATAATAGTGCCCACTCATCATAAAATAGTGTCCACTTATCACATTTTTCCCCAGAACAAGAACCCTGTGCAGTAGTTTGGGCTGAAAGAGTGAGTTTTCATGGTTTTCAGTGGGTATAACATCTTAAGTGTTCTACAGGTAGTCACTGGGTTATGACCACTCATTCAGTGACTGTTCAAAAGTTATGATTTGCTAAACAAGTCCTCAAAGTTGTGGCTGATGCAGCATCCACATGGTCACATCATCACAAGTCAGGCACTTGGCAATCATCTCACAATGATCATCATTCTAACATCCCAGGATCACGTGACCGTCTTTTGTGATATCCTCTGCCGGCTTCCCACAACTCAATGGGGAAGCCAATAGGATGTCACAAGTCACTTTGGTAAGTTGCTCCCACTCCCGTCACTCTTTCACTTGCTCACCCACGTTCCATAGCACCCACCGCACCCATGCACTCACACTCTGTAGTGCCTATTCATGGAACCTGTCCACCATAGCTGTTGCCCATTTGGGGTTGAGAAAAATGCATATAAGAGAGAGCGATAAATTATCCAAAAAAATAGAGTACAAGAGAAAGATATTATATACTGTACTGTGTATCTAGAAATAATGTATTTTCTAGAACAGGGGTCCCCAATCCCTGGATCAGCATCAGACTGTGACATGCCAGAAACTTGTCCACGTAAACAAGCAAAGCCCCATCCGTGGGATGCAGGCACCACATAAAACCATACCCCCTCCGGTCTGCGGAAAACCCTCTTTCCATGGAACTGGCCCAAAGGTTGGGGGCTGCGGTCCTGGAATACATCAGATAATGGGCTGTTAAAAGGCAAGAAATGCAGAATATAACAGATATACATAAAATTATATCAGTCTAATGATTGGAAGAATGCCAATTCTGTCCTCCTGTACATTGATCAGACTGTGCCTAAAATTTGCATTTTGCTCAGAGTGCTACATTTTATGAAAGATATTGACAAACTGGTGTCCAGTTACTGGACTATGTCCAAAGAAGAACTAAGATTATATGGTACTAAGAAAGAAAGGCTTATAAGGAATACTTGCTGGCAATGCATCATACATTTAGCCTGGGAAAAAGGAAAATTATGAGAGGACTAAATGGGCTTAGCAGAATATATGAAGACTTTGAAATTATAACTGTAAAATATCCTCCCATGGGAAAGTTTTGTTGATTGGAAAATAAACAGATGATAAGAGGGGACTCTGAAGGTTGACTAGAAAGAACCAGAGACAGCTAAGGATTGTAATTAAAAGAGGAGAGCCCTTAATATAAAGGAGCAATATTATCTGACTATTTGGGAACAATGTACTCAGAAATTAGTAAATTGCATGCTACTGTAACAGAGGATAAACTCCAGATGTGTTAGACTTCACAATGTCTATCAGCCCTAGATTATGAACAGCATAAACACTTGGAGGCGGGCAAAGAATGGAAACCTTTATCATGTTTTTAAAGATTTAAGAAAATATTCTTTAATTATAATCTGTTACTGGGAAGGATTTGTAATTGGGAGGCCAGCTGTATGAGAATAATCACATATTATTCCTATAAGATAGATTTATCTGGCAAACTATAACTGTGTGTGTGTGTGTGATCAAGAATTAGTTTTTTGTTAATGCAGCATATTGTTCTCATTTCCTCCCTATAATATTCTTTAAAATGCTATTCTCAGTTCACCTCCTTTGAACGATGGAAAACTAGATTGCTATACTTTGGCAATCAGTGTATTATTAAAGGGGAAGAAGTTAAACATAAACTTTGTTAACCAAAGATTTGCTTTACATTTATCACACGGCCACCGCGGAAATTAAAAACTGACTGTAGACAAAATGCCATAAAATGTATGATTGAGAAGATTATAAGCACCTCTTATCAAATAACACAACATAACATTGTAAATTGTCATTTACCAGACAAGTAAGCTCCTCAGTGTTTGAGATCTGCTTCTGTTTAATCAAGCTTTCTTTAATGAAATGTATTCAAACGCTCTGACCACATTTTGAAGATCCTTCTCTAATTGCTTACATTCATTTTCCAGTAGACAAAGAAAACACTCAGAGATTTAAAATTATTGCCTAATATGGCACCTTGAGATGAATAGGAAATTATATTCTTTAAATTATATGGTAAAAAGAAAGCTAAGATCACACAATCAAGCCCCCTAGCTTTGAAAAAGTTGCATAATACTCAAAGAACTGAAATTCAGCTTTATATAGCTCTATAGCAGCACACTTAAGAAAAAAAGGCAATAGCCAATAAGGATAATAGATAAAGAAATTGATTTACACCTCTTTGCAGACTTTTGGACATAAAAAGAATGGCCAGATACATTTGGGGAACAAAGTATTATCTGGATCTTCATTTAATGAACATTTTTCAATAAATTCATCCAGTAAATTCTTTCCTCTTTGCCCTGTAATGCAAAATCTATGAACAATACTTACCTGAAGTAATTATATATTTAAAAAATTATCATAAAAACAAATTAAAGCAACAATGAAAAGGGCCCTGGATAACTAAATCACACATTTTCAAATCTCAGGGAATCAGAATAAAGTTAATTTTCAGTTGTCTTTGTGACAGACTAAAATAGTTAAATCAGTATAATAGTTTGGAGAGTTTACAGATTACACTTCACAGAGCATTATTTTGTAGAACTAGTACAGTACGTGGAATAGCGTAACAAATCTTATAGTTCTTGAGTTTCAGTTCACATTATCAATTGAACAGAGTGACTAGATTGATACATGGTTTAAAGTGGGATGGGGCAAGGAGGAAAAAAAAGACAGGATTGAACAGATCTCAAAGGAACCATTTTTAAAAATTGAGACTTAACAGCATCATGGAAAAAGAGATTGCAGAACAAACAGATCTCAAAAGGTTTCAACAAATGTAACAGATTTTTTTACATGTTTGTTAATAAACAATACACTGTTTTTTACAACAGTTTGTTAATAAACTACTGTTAGTTCATTTTTCATGTAACCTGCATCTACATAATCACATTGTCTTCATCTCCTTTCCCAGACCTCCATTTAAACCTTTCATCATCCAAGCCACTCTATGCATCTGGTCAAGTGAGCTGCAGTTCTAAAAAGCTTGTGCCTTTTTATATTTGTCAGAAAAGGTGCTACCAGACTCATTTTCATTTTCTGCTCCCTGAAGAAAAAGTAGCCATACTGCGGGAGAAGATGGAACACCCTTAGAAGAACCAGCAATTGAGAGATAAATGAATATACTTACTAGGTTATGTCATGGAGAGAAGATGTTTATATTCAAAGTCTGATAAACTACGGGAAGTTTCATTGTCTCAGAAATGGAAAATACCTTCTCTTTCTCAAGGTTTTAAAAATGTTACTATTTTTTATCACAGTGGCTATTTGCAAGTGGACTTCCATGGATAAAAATAGTAACATTGGAAACAGCCAGCAGAATGTCAAGCAGAGGCACACTTGGAAAGGAGTATCTCATCTTCAGACTCTTGTTAAATCTTCAGAATGAGAATTTGTAAGATTCTATATCTGCCTTATAACAGTTATTTCCTTGCTGGAGAATACTTGTCCCTAAGTTCAGATCAACAAACAGGCCCTTGACCCTGGAACACAGTTTCTACACTGAGGGTCCTGTAGGACAATCATTCATTTTCAACCAGCTTATCTCACAGGGATATTATTATGGGGAAAATTAAACGAGGGATACCTCAATGCAGGTACTCCTCAACGTATGAGTATAATTGAGCCCAAAATTTCTGTTGCTAAGTAAGACATTTGTTAAGTGACTTTTGCCCTATTTTTAGGGCAAAAACTTATAGCCCTATGGTTGTAGTTAAGTCACCTTTTTAAAGTGCTATTATAACTTTGAATGGTCACTAAGCCAACTGTTGTATTTTGAGGTCTATCTGTATGCTACTTTGAGCTCCTGGGGGAAAGACAGGACACAAATCTAACCAATACAAATAAATAAATACTTAATGAGTCCAATTACTACCCTTAAAAGACATATTTTCAATAGCTATGGACCGCAATAGTTTTGCTCTTTTTGGTTATTTGTGGCAGATTATTTTGTTAAATTATTCCCTTTAAAGTTAATACTCTATTGTAAATACTCTATCCTAGCTGGAATCTTCTGTATTCTGATGTTTGCTTTCCTCAATTTTGCAGTCACATAAGCATTTTACTGCATGTCATATATGTGTCATGTATGTGACAAATAAAACTTGAACTTGAACTTGTAGTAAAATGAAGGTGACAAAGATAAAATTGAAAGACTAGATGTTCCAGATATAATAATCAAGAAACATAAAAACATATCCATATTATTAAGGCAACATTTGCTTTCCTCAATTTTGCAGTCACATAAGCATTTTACTGCATGTCATATATGTGTCATGTATGTGACAAATAAAACTTGAACTTGAACTTGTAGTAAAATGAAGGTGACAAAGATAAAATTGAAAGACTAGATGTTCCAGATATAATAATCAAGAAACATAAAAACATATCTATATTATTAAGGCAACATATGTTTAAATTCTAACAAATGTACTAAAGCTATAAGCTGATTTCCATCTTCAAGGAAACTTTGGGCTTTGTTGCCCTTACTCTGTGCATGTATGTTTTAGTGAAAGGTTTTGAAGAACACACCGTTATTTAAAAAAAAAGACAGTAAATAACCTTTTATGTGTATGAGGAAAGGAACTGTCTCTGGCATTATGCTACACTATGTAACCAACATATTCCAACATGTGAAAGAACCACAAAGTATCATGGCATTGCTAATATGTTAACTGTTGATATGAAGTTCAGCATTCTTTGCCCTGTTTTGATTAACCAAGCAAGCAATTTTTTAAAAAGAAAAACCAAGGGCACAGTGGTAGCAAGCTTTTGTTCCTCTACAGAATTCTGTCCACAGACATTTTGGAAAAAAAGATCAAAATATAAAATTGGATTTAGATTTTAGAGAAAATTAAATTTTCACAATAAAATTTAACTATTAAAAAGTTGTTTGTCTTATACGCTTCTTCAAAAATCACCTAGCATTTTAAACAGCAACATATCAGAAGGATTATAAGAATGATTTTTCCATCTATCCACACATTTTTGTAATGGCAAAAATGAAGGTCCCAGACATTTCACTTTTTATCAACCCTAGTTGTTCACAACATTCTGCTTCATCTCAAGCAAACTTTCAAATGGCTAAGTGAAGAAAATATAGCCTGGTCTATCCAATCTCATTAGTTGTGGATAAATCTTACTATTTTGCTGATATTTATTTCCATGTAACAGCCACAGAAGTCCTTTATCTGATGTATCTGCAATTCTCAGAAATTTCCCTTAATAAATGTGAGTTTATTTTGCTTTACTATGTATCCTTAATCTATATGTTTTTTGCTCCACCCAACTCTTAATTCCTTATATAAAATAAACATTTACACTGGTCTATTATACTGGATATCAATTGAACATGTACTGTACATTTTAATGTATTTATCTGAAGCATTTCACTGTTCAATTTAAAAAACTGCAGTGATTTACAATAACATTTGTGAATAAAAACTACTAAAAATAAGTAAAAAAAAAAACCTATTGAACAGCATTAAACTCTTTAAGCAAGACCCAATAAATCCAAAGTAAAAGAGTATGATATTCCAGTTCTAAATTTAGATATTATATTCAGAATGGTCTAGAGGTATATATTATATTAAAACATGGGCACAACTATTTGAAAATTTTTTTTGTGAATATCAGATACAGTCCTTCAATAGTATCAATTTCATCTGATTCTTAACCATCTCAAAGGGATCATAGCTATGGCACAAGGACAATTCCTGATAGATGGAAAATATAAAAAAAGAAGCAAGGATCTGTCTTTGAATGATGAAAGTCATAACTCAGGGAGACAGTTGTTCTAATTTGTATTACATACAAAACAAATCTAACATAACCCTGATATAAAATCTAATTTGATACAAAAGTTAATTTAATCATGGCAAATTATAATTAAATTATTGAAACAGAAATTTGTACTAAAACTTCCTATCTATCATCAGACAGGATATCAAAGACAAAGATTATTGGTAGCTAACAGAAAATGCCTAATGTTCATTTGATATTTGTAGCTGAAAACAGTTCCCACATTAGGAGATCAGAGATCACACTAAGCCATGGTTCATTTAAGTCATTACTTAACACATTATGATTTAGCCAAATGTATGAACCAAAATGTTAAAAATGTTAACAATAGCAATGCAAGATTTGTCAGAGTGACTAATTCTCACTAACTACTGCAACCCTTCATTCAACCATCCTTCAAAACACTATGCAATAATTCCTAGAATTTCTGACTAATGTGGCTAAAAAGAAGATATAGTTTTCTCTTCCCTGTATCAAGTACAAACCTATAAACAGTTCCAGAGGACATTTGGCAAGTTCCAACAAGAAACATTCTGATAAATGACATGTAAACCTTATGTTGGTACTTACAAGTAAACATAGGTATACTATCAAATAATACTAAACATCCACATAGCAGGCCTAATTTAATTCATTTGCACACATCAAAACACTTCCTTTATCTTTCATAATTATTCAACTACCCCTGATTTGCTGAGTTGCACTTTACAGAAGCTTCCTCTACCAGCTTCTGTAGTAATAAGGATTTATTACAGTAATACTGACAGCCTTTTATCTACTCAGGATGAACAATACTAGCACAAAGGAGAGCCATTAGCAGCTACTATACCAGCCACTGTCATTACAGCTGCAATTCTATATCAAATTATTTGGAAGTCATTTCACTGAAATCAATAAGACTTACTTTTGAGTCTAAGTGAATAGCTTTTCTCACAAAAGTTATGAATTTTTAAAAAGAATATTCATAGGTGGGGGTTTAGTTTTTAAAAATGTTATATTTAAATTATTAACATTGTTACTCACCTTGTATCGATTAAACAGAATTTGGTCAAAGGTGATCACATGAATATAAACCGACTTCCAATACTTAAACTGAATAGATTTCAATTGTCAGTCTAAGCACTATCATATTAACTTTAGTTGACTCTTCCCATTTCTTTTCCCAATTATGAGAAATTCAAATAGAAAGTGATTCATAACAGACAATGTTCCTAACATTATTATTTCTCTTCCATTAAGAAATAACCTTGACAAAAGCTTGGCTTACTGTAATAGTCTATATAATTGCTTGAATTACACAGCACTGTATAATGAAATACAAGAAGCAATTCTATATTTATACAACCTGTTCCACAACAAGATAAGCTTAACAGTATATTATACTCTGATTATTTTTTTTGCCAACACTGTAATTTACCTAATCTTGAATAATTTCAATATACTGTAATACATAATTCAAGTATTCCATTTTCTTTTACAAAATGCAACTCTCATACATCATTTAATATATAATAAGAAAATTTAAGGATTAATTCATGTTGAATTAATGGTTCTCCTTTTGATATCCAGATGTGTTTGAGTGAATCCAACTACTGTAGTTTCATATGGGCTCATGACTTAATATTTCTATGAACTCAGATAATTGTGATTTAATCAATAAAACATTTATTAAACTTTACTTGGAATGTTGTGTGAATTCAACAAATGTTCAATATAACCTCGTACTAAAATCTGTTCAAATTCTTTAAAAACTATTTACAAAAATATGTAGCGAAATAGATTCTTGCATTTCTCATTTATATAAAAGGTGACAGAAATATCTTAGAGTACATTTGTTTTATTGTTTGGAATTTTGATAACAAATCTGATACTCTACAATAAACTTACCAGCATGACTATCAACTATCAATATGGTTGATATCAAATATAATTAAAGCATGTTACTCAGTAAGATATTCAGTAAAAAGATATTCAGTAAAAGATATTACTACTTTTGTTCGCTAATCTCTCATATTCATAAGGGACTTTCTTGGAAGGACAAATATGCTGACATTTACTTGTACTTCCTATAGGGAGATGAAGTGAAAGAAAATGGATTAATATTAAAGTATGTGTAATAGTTAAATAGATTATGGATCTTGTTGAAAATAAACAATAGAACTATGATGGCATGAATATCTTAGTATTTTTATTATTATGTATTACTTGATTTCTAATTTCTGTATGTTCAGTCTAAAATATTATCTTCCAACCTTTTAAAAAGCATAAAGGACAATAACAAATAGCTGTTTTCTACTCCTGTTTATGCGAAAAAAATCGAAGAATGTCTATCATCGGGACACAATGACTGTCTTTTAGCAGCATGCTGACACTAAAAAATCATAGAACTATGTGGTTTATTTGTGCATTCTCCAGTACTAGGCAAATTTCCATAACCTTATTGTAAATACTATGTAAGATTTGCCAAGATCAGCACAATAAGGGGGTTCATGCTTTGTGTGCATAACCAAAAGCGATTGTTACTTCTTCTTTAGCATTTGCATTTCTCTTTTTCTGAGCTTTTAAATGTAACTGCATGCTTTTGACTGACTTCTTTTTCTCTTATATGATTAAAATCTGCCACTTCAAATCCTAGCATAAGATTCTGTTTATATGTGATAGCTTGAAAAAAGAGAAAAATTTTAAGTACCCATTTCTTCATTTTTAGTCATTCCTTCATCCATCCATCCACCCACCCACCCACCCACCCATCCATCCCATTTATATAACCATCCATCTCATTAATGTAATTCTGGGAAGCATACAATAAAAATGGACCATCAAAAATATACATCAAAAACCATATCACAGTAAAAACATTAACAGTAGTTCAATGGACTAAGAGAGAGCATCTTTGATATTATGTACAATATAGCCATCTCACCAGTTCTCCATTTCCGTGAGATCCCCAAACTATAGAGATAACCATATTTTAAGTGACTTGCAGAAGCCTGGCAGAGATGTGGCCAATGTCACTTTACTTTGGATGCAAGTCCCATGACTAAATATTAATTTGCAAAGCAATGCATGGCAACATCAACTAAATTAAAACAGAATGCAGGCTTGGTACAGTAAATTTATCATGTACTTATTGGCAAAATTTCAGGGATACCAAGATGTATTCTGGTTGACCTTCTTTATTTATTATTATTTAAATTTATTTATTATTTAAATTTA